>JAVSBS010011046.1:37641-63204 GCA_033124195.1 Coracias cyanogaster
CCTGCTTGGCAGGGGGGTTGGACTTGATCTCCAGAGGTCCCTTCCAACCCCTAACATTCTATGATTCTATGATTCTAAGAACCAATGTATGGATGCTGATTTGTTTCATACCTTTGTCAAGGATTTGTTTCATACCTTTGCCTGAGCAAATTTTGCATAGGCTATCCTGAACTTTATAGATAGAGATGAGATGAGTTTTTGCACATCTTTCAGCATAATTAAGAATCAAATACACAGTTCATTATTCAGAGATATCCTGATTAATAATTCTCCCTGGAATTTTCTGGTTTCCCAAGCATATTTCTGCCATAGTTCTATTCTAGGACTGTACCCTTTGTTGTCACTAATGTAATGAAATGTGCAAATAACCCAAACCTGCAGTGACAAGTTAGAGTCACTTTTTGGAGATAATTGTGGCCAAGTCAGGTACCTTTCTTCTTTTCAAAAAAATGACCAAAGAGACTTGATGTAGTAAATACATTTTTATTGAGAGAATGGGAGAAATGCCCCTCCTGCAAATAAATAGTCATATGGTTTAGAACACTTACTTTGTATACTGTCATTAGATTTTTCTCTCCCCTTCCATTTAATTCTGCAGTTCTGGAAGATCTGCCAGTAGTTCCCCAGTCATTACCATAAAACTCTCTCTATTCAGAGTCTGTTGAATGGATGGACTTCCACAAGCCTTGAGATGGAAGGAGTTTTCTCCCTGTTGTCTTATCTCTGCTTGCTCTGCATTTGCAGGATCTCCCCAGGAACTATGGCAGTCATTTTGCAATTGCACAATGTTATCAATTGAGTTTTCTAAACAAGGGCAAAGGCAATTATTATTCCACGGGAGACAAGAATGCATGTACAGATCTGCATGTTTACAGTGTTATGTTGCTGCCGTATTTCTACTCGTAAAAAGCTCAGGATTTTGCTACTGTTTTGAGCTGTTTATTTTCAGGAATGCAAGCCAAAATTGTACAAGAGCTGATTGCTACTGTACATTACTTATTTTTATACCTGGAAAAATGTGTTTGGTGGACGGTCTTTAAAACTCTTGCAGAGTTCTTCCATGTCTAGAACACAGTTCTACATCTCAGTTACCTCTCAGCTATATGAACATCGGTGTCTTTTTTTTCTACTGGCAAAGGCTCAACATACTGATGAAAATGAGCCAGGCTAATTTATCCCTAGAAGGGAGGAGAAAGTGCTAAATTAAACATCTTCCATTTCTGAGAGGACAAAGTATTTCCCATGGGGAAACCAGTCCATTGGTGTTCACTGGATGATCTTCAGCAGTAACTTTAGATATCAGTTGAAAGTAATGTATTTCACATGGTCAGGAGAATCAGTGGAAGGAAAAATAATTTAAACATATTCTGAGACTGATTTCTTAATCCATTTAAGTAATTATGCATAAAATTCAGGGCATTTTTAAACTTACTGCATTTTAGGTGTGTTTTTCCAGTATTTATTAGTGAAAAAAATACATAGGAATGATGATATTTGCCAGTATCTTTGAAGTATCAAGAGACAACTTGATCAGCTTCATGTTTTCAATGTTTTGTTTGTTGCTTTTTGTTTATTTGTTTTTAATTTCTGTCATAACAGAATTTCCTGGCTAAAAGCCAGAACTAAATCCTGTATTATAACCTGTGTTGTATCTTTAGTACAGATTTTAAAAATCTGGTTACAGAATGAAGCACAATGGAGACTGAGTATTAGACTGATTAGCTCTATTTCCTATACCCTGAAATCAAACATCTATCAGCATATCATGAGTATCTTTCATGTTGGATCAAATTGTATCCAGTGGTGGGGTGATGCTTCTGTTTCTATGGCTTACTCGCGCTATGTTATCTCTACTTCTGTTGCCTGAAGCCTGGACCATTGGCTAAGTGCAGTAAATTAAAATGCAGTGGTACATTTATAAAGTGAATTAAGTCAGTAAGGATGATTAAGCTACTGTTCTATATAACATTCTTCATCCATAGCTTAACTGAATGATACCACTGTTTTTTTACCCTAGATGATAATCTCATAACCTAGGATGATATAATGGAGTCTAGAGTTTAGATGTGAGAAATGCATTCTTATTGCTATCAAAAATTTGAAAAAAGACCATTTTGCATCATGACCAAGCTCACCCTTTTGCTGGAAATTTGTTTTAGCGCATAGGTTTGTTCAGAATGCTTTAATGGCTGAATAGTGAGATTAAAAGCTCTAACCAATGGCTTTTCTTCTCTCCAAAATATGGATTACGGGAATTAACTATCCTTGAAGGACATCACAAGTAAATGGTTAGTTTCATAAAGTGCTTCTAGGTCAGTCCTGTCTAACTTCAATGAATTCTTTGCACTGAACTATGTGATTTTCTGAGTGATTAGTCTCAGTACAGCTCTTATTGAAACGTGCAACTAGTTAGCCCAGAAATAGCACTGTCAATTTGCAATGATAAATTTGCAGAATTAAATAATTCATTTTCAAGGGATTATCAAAATTCCTGAACATATAATATCTATCATCTGAAGAGCTGAATAATTATTAAAACCTAGATTTTTTCCAGGTATGTTAGTAGTTTAAATTCCAATGCTATGCTCAGAGTGCTGGCGTTATTAACATGTTACCCATACATATAGTGTTGTTACCTGTTGCCTTAGTAACCATATACATTACACTGGTAACATAGCAACATAAGTGAACATGCATGATGTTTAGGAATCTAAAACAAAGATATAAATAAGTGGAGGGAGTCAGGTCTGAAATAAAGTAATTTTTTGTGCATCAACAAGAGCTGAATTTTGGGCTTCCAGGAGCCATTTCAGAACAAATAGAACATTTTTGCACACATGTAAATGCCTCCTAAATTGATTTAATAATTGGAATTGCAAATTTTTAATGTAATTATTTTGTTCATCACCTGGCCCTCTTCCTTCTAGGACGACAGTTCATCATCAAAAAGTAAAATTTCCTGATTGCGTTCAAAAGAAACAGTATGGAAAAATCATTGGAACAAAAAAGCCAAGCTATATTTTGAGCAGCTTTATCTTATCGTGTTTTGTTTCCTAATTGTCAAATCCCAGTATCAGGATGGTGGAACCATGTCAGAGGAGGATAGTCTATCGAAGGCTGACTTTACAAAGCCCTAGATAAGTCAGTTTTAAATACTGGTGGTGACATAGCAACCAAAATACATTGCTGCCTACAGAATATGAACTTGTATTTCTACAATACTGTGCACTTGACTTTTGTGGTGTGATTTATTAACATTGCATGGACAGATCTCTATGAGCTGCTTGTTATTTTAAAGACTTGGGACTAAAGTTGGGAAATAATTTCCATTTAGGACCACGCAAATTAAATTCTGCAAATTCGTTATTACTCAAGCATATGATTAAAGCTAAATGTATTCTTAAATGCTTATCAGTAGAGAGATGAGCTTAAGAATACAGGGAGGACAATACATGAACCAGGGCCAAAGACGAGAGAACTTAAGTGTGAATCCTCTGCTCTCCTGTTCACATTGGTGTCATTAATGCTTTAAGACACAAGCTCATGTCCTGTTCACATGAGATGTTCTAAAAGAAGAAGATTAAAAGACTTGAAACAACACAAAAAAGCCTAAGAAATGGTAAAATAAGTGTACTAGCCCGCTGTTTATTTTCAGTATTTTAGTGATTTAATTTCTGTACGTGTAAACCATACCAACTTTCTTTTGTTCCTCATGCCATCACTGTTATGGAGCTGTTCTTTATTAAACTCGAGCAAATTTCCATCTGTGTAAAATTACACATTCAAGTAGGTGTGAATTCCAAAGGAAATTACTTACTTTTACTGCAGTCCCCTTTTGACACAATGTTCTCATTTAATTCTCTTCACACTCTATTTTAATTCTTGATGCTGAGTGCAGTTATATGTGTGGTAGAGACAATATGTGAAAGTTTTTATTGGGATAGCTGCAAAAAGTACCTACATAGCTACATCCAATTTTATTTTACTAGAAAAAGAGTGTGTATGACTACAAAGCCCTGGCCACAACCAGAATCCTGTTGTCATGATGCGTACCTAGCTGAAAGAGCTTTTCATATACAAATTTCATTTCAGTATTAATATTCTCAATTAATTACATTTTTTGCTGAATCTTTGTTTCACACATATAAGCATATTGGCTCTGAGATACAGAACTCCTCAGCTTCTCCCATTATATTAGGTGTGTGGTTGCAATGGCCACCTGTGACTGTGGCCATAGCAGCCAGACAAATAAAAGACAATTTGTTTGTGGTATACAGACACATTCTCACTGTATGCCCCATTTTTATAAATTAATTCTGATAATCAAACTTTGGAGTCTTTGCTTAACTCTCTCCTCTGACTTCAGCTGGTGTGCCATGCTTTCTCAACCTGTACTATTCATTGCAATTCTGTTGAATTGGAAAATACTGACCTTAGCAAGGGCAGACTCTGAACTCAGGAACATGCCAATGATACAGTGAATTCAAGGAGAGCTACTTTTCAATCCACTCCTGAGAAGGAGAAATTAGTTTCTGAGCTTTGCAGAACACTTGAGAAACTTGTGTTGCTCAGCCATATGTCATTAGAAGTTCTCTGTTATTTAAGAAATTGCCATTGCCAGGAAGGTAAGAAAAGGGTGTTTATATAATAACAAATCTTAGCCCAAATTGTGTGGAAGACCTTATAGCACATCCTGGCTTGTAAAAGCTGATGATGTATTATCCTCTGGGATGGGATCCATTACCTATGTGGACTTCAAAAGATGAGGTAAAGATACCTGGATTTTAGAGATGTCTTTTTTTTTCAACTGCTATTCAGAAACTCTTTCCTCACACTAAAGAGCCTCCCTCAGGGAGTTAGTACTGAATAGTCCATTTTTAGAAAAGTAAACAAATTTTCTGGAACATTTTTAGAAAAATGTCACTATCCATTACAAGGTTAGTCTCCTGTCCTGTGTTGTGTGGTGATTGACAAGGAACAGAGATAACGGAGTTAGAGCGATGCAAGCCTTGGAGTTTTTCTTTACATCACCCTTCTTCATGTCCTCTCTTCTGGGTCACTTTTAGAAATGATCATGATTCCTGCCTATATATCTTTCAGATTAACGAAGTGGTGCATGTACAGGGAGTAAAAGCAAAAAACTTTTTAGCTGTAGGTGTAGGATGGTGCAAACAGTTATTTCACTGAAGCTCTTCCTGGATCTCTAAAAACCTGACCTTCTATTATATATTTGTCCTGCAAAAAAAGCAGTTTTATGCTTTAAGTTAAAGTTTAAGTTAAAGTTACAATTTTATGACACCCTCAGTATCTCCTCTAAACAAACATCTGCTTTCAAAAAGTCAGGATTTGTATAGCTTTCTCAACATGTCTTACCTCAGCTCAGCGCTACAGCCTAGATGCTGAAGAGGAGCTTTCTCAGCAGTCCCACAGTCTGAAGGAAGAATTTCAGCCCTGCTAGTCCTAGCAATGCAGCTTCAGGCCAAGGAGAATTTAGCTGCTTTTTGGCAGCTACGTGTCTGTCCCTTAGTCTACAATTGGGGTAGGCTGACCTCAGGGACTTCCAGCACAACCCTTAAGCAAATTTGTTTTATTTTAACTACATGAGAACAGTTCCCATTAAATCACATAGGTCCAGCCTGTCAAATCTATTGTATCATGTGTATGCAGAGATGTTAAGAAAACCAACCCATGTTGATTGGGTTTTTTTCATAAATAAGATGAAACTAAAAAGAGTTTGCAAGCAGAGTTTCAGAATTAAATATCGCATTACTATGGATTCATGCTTGTTTGAGCATTCTCTATTCTATTCAGAGACAATGGTTTAACACCTGTACATCGCTGAGTTTTACTGATTGTCATAGAACTCAACTAAAGGAAGGAAACAAAGTGAGAAATTTTCACAAGATGGTATAGCAGCAGTTACAGCATGAGTGAATATTGGTGTCATGAACAGTGAGTATACTAAATGATATATGGTGATATAGGACCTGAAAGAGGTGGATTCAGTTCACCCTTTCTATGTGACCTTGGTTACACTGTTACGAAGTAGACAAAATCAGATTTACCTACCTCCCTCTTTCCATTTAATAAGCAGGAAGCTACTTTCCAAACAAGTTGCCTGAATAGGGTAGGTAAAGCTTTATGTGGAGTGAATTCCTTCTTTTGGTCAGTCTGACTGTTTCTAGACTTACTTCTTGATGTGCCTAGTGCTGCATCCTGCAGTCCCAATGCTCTGAAGGCCTCACCTCATCTTTTCTGACCTCTTTAGAGAGACACCAGCCACATTTTAATTGTATCTAGATTTTCTTTCAGCAAAACAAGGAGTGATTGGCATCTCTGGACCTTCTCTGGGAGTATGAAGGTCATGGAGGGTAGAGGTTCTTCCTCCTGGCTATATGGTCTGCCTAGGGTTATTTTTATACATTTCCTTAAACCAGTCTGTTTCTTTCTCATTGCTTCCCAGATGAAGTTTGAAAGATGCCCCCCAGCCTCCCTCAGCCCTGTTAATCCAGGGGGCTGTTTGTTGCACACTGGTTCCCTGGGGCTCTTTGGCCTTTACCACATATGGTTTCCCATCAGTCAAGCTAAAACAAGTCAGGCAGCTGACACTGACCACTGCGCAGGTTAGTGTAAAGTTGGTGTCTTCTCCTTTGGTAACAGCAAAAATAATGTTTACTAGGCTAGATCGTCCTGATGGAGAGCTGGGACTCCTCCTAAGATGTCATTCTGATCATCAGTTGGAAAACATTCTTGGCTGCTGTAGGTTACCTGTAGCCTATCTGCTATCCTTCCCTCCTTTACTGGATAGCTCTGTTACAGTAATACGTAGCAAAGACATATGAAAATTAAATGAACGTGTCTTGAATTATTTGCTAGAAGTTAAAAGGTTTTTATTTTTTTAAAAAATGCCTTTAGCTAGCCTTCACTAGAAATTCATAAACATGTCTCTGCCAAAGCCTGCTGTAACTTTAGCCAACGTTTATTTACTAGATATATTGGAACTTTTCTGATATCCTGAATATTAAACAGTAATTATGGTTTTAGCAGAAATCAAACTTTTCTTGCCAAGTAATGTTCTAACAAAGAACATATGACAATTTAAGATGTTATGGGTTCAATGGACATCACTGTGTGTTGACGTGCACAACTAATTAGGTGACCCTGAATTTGTAAAATTGCTAGGGATTGGGTTTTATTATTTTATTTCTCGGTGTATGATTTCTGTAAATTCATTTACATTTGTAAGGGATGTTGTGGATATCAAAGACTTTAAAACAGTGAAATTAATCTAAAATTTCATGGCAAGAGAACTTGCTTTCTTTTTTAGCCTGACACTCAGCTAACATAAGGGAACTCTCTGTACCATTGCTAAATTGACTCTTTTTTCCCAGCTATATTGCCTCCCCAATACGCATTTATTTATGAAGAAAAGCCAATGGAAGTCTGTTTAATGATGCAGTGTTGTAAGGCAGAGCTCCTAGCTTGTGCCCAGGCAGCCTGTTGACTCACAGCATTGACAACTGAAGCAGAAGGTCAGATCAGGTGCTGCAAGGGATTAGACTCAGAATTTATGAATATTATGATCTGTGTATCTCTTTGAAAGCTGGGCTCTTAGCCTGTGCACTTGCTACCCTTGACCTTAGAGACCCCAAACATCTAGGCACCATTTGAACTAATTTCCCCAGATGAATTTAATTTTTGCACTCAGTCTGAGCGTATGTGTGGCTCTTAGTCACATGCCAAAGCCCTATGCCTAGCACTCTTGTGGCTAACTCAGAAGTGAAAATGAATGATTTCATACTTAGAAATTATGTAATCAGTTTCAAGATAAAGAAAAGCTTCCAGCTGTGTTTTATATTATTATTATTATAAATAGCAAATGAAATTTAACTTAAAATAGACAGTACAGCCCTTCAGACATCTTGCTGTGCTCTACAACTGAAACACTTAGTCTTAATAACATTTGATTAGGAAAACAGTATTGGGTTTGACATGCTATTTACAGTGTTAGAAGGAGCTCCCTGGAACAAACCCAAGGAAACAGCATATTGGCAATCTCTTTTAACTCCATTTAATAAAAGAAAATTATCTAGTGTTTCAGGTGCCAGAGATGCATCAATACAGATGTCACTACAGAATAAGATGTCACTGATTTTCACTACTTTTAATCTATCTTATTAATGATATCATTAGTCATTTCCATGTCAGCCGAGACAGAACTATGGCAACCTTTATTATTTGACGTTGATAAGAAGAGTGTTTATGTCCCAGAAATTGGTGAGTAATGAGATGATCTTCTGAAAATTCTGGGTAGTGCTAAGAACAATGATGTATGTCAAATTCTTAATTGGCACTTGTAACACCTGGGAAAAAAAATGAAAAGCAAATAGAAAAAGAAGTAAAATAGAGAAGTTTGGAAGAAGATAGCATTTCCCACTGTAGTTTATGTTATTTGCTATAAATGTTTTCCAAGTATTAGTCTATGAACTTGTAGTAAGGCTGAATACACCATGACTCATGCATCTCTCAGTCTAAACAACTATCCATTTTCCCCCCTGGAACAAGTTAGTAAAAGAGCTGGTACCTGAGGAATTGGAGCAAAGAATGAATGAAACATCAGAAAATATAGCCACATGTTTCTGAACTGTTTTCATACCTTTACTACTACTTGTTAGGAAAAATAGAATAATTTCCTAAGTGACTTTATGTACAAAGATTGTTGTTTCTTAACAGATAATGACTGTGTATGATGACCTTTATAGATGTACTGCTCTTGCAGTTGTTAGAATATTTCTGTGCTGTTAAGATATTTTTTCTTGGAAGACATGATTGGAATGACAGAAAGGTACAAATTCTGTCTAGAAACATGTAGCTTAAGAGATAAAAAAAATAGATGATTATATAGATTGTAACACAGGAAAAAAATGGCAATGCAGAAGAAAAAAATATTTGTATCAAGCAATTACTCATCTATAGAATGCTTTATTCAATTGTTACGTGTATGTGAGAATTATTTTTAACTGGCCTATGACTGAACCATAGATAATTTCTTTAAAATGAAGTGGAATGGGCCTCCTGGAGAGACATAAATGAGAACAGAAGTGAACTAAAGGTTTTCTTAAAAATTCCTGGGATGTCTGTGGGAGAAATGGAAGTAATGTGTTAGTATTGCAGTAACAAACCTGGAAAAAGAAGTGAAGGCATAGTATTGGATGCATCATGAAGGATTGTGGTGTTGGGGTTTTTTTAATGAAGGAAAACACCTTTGAAAGCACAAATACCTTTTTCCTGCATATTTGATGCTCTAATCCTGTCATAAGAGATGCGACTGTCAGAAGGACTGAGAATTTTAATCCACAGGATTTAATGTGTTATCAGTTAAGTAATATAAAGTTTACACTGGCTTTCAGCAACAGCCTGAAGAGCAATGTATGAGAGTTGCTGGAGGTGCTCAAAAGGTTGTCTTTCCTTGTTTACCTCACTTTCAAGTGAACTATGGAAACTTACAGCCCACATGATGGCAGCTTGCTCATATTCCATCTCCACCGTCTGGTTTATATCTGGGTCAGCGTCCCACCCTTCCTTACACAGTTCTGCTTTTCCTGGACACTTTAAGGAGAAATGCAAGCAAAAGACTGTTGGAAGAAGGCACTGACGCTTTAATTAATTTGAACTTGGGAACCAGAACTCTTCCATTACATTTGCATTGATGAGTGTAATTTCCTGAGCTTTCCATCTTCTCCATTGCTTCCGTACATGAATTAGTTCTTTGCTTTCTTCTCCAGGAGAAAAAAAAGTGAATCAGTAAGAAGCTTCCCTAAAACTTGTATATAAATTAAAATTTACAGGCATATCTATCAAATGGAATCCTCTGCATTTCCATTTTCTGAAAGAAAAATGCCTTTTCTTTGATGTACTTAACGTGCTTTGGCAAAAAAAAAAAAAAACAACAAACCAAAAAACCCCCAACCAAATAACAACAACAAAAGAAAAACAGTTGTCTCTTCACTTCAAAAGATAATTTACTATCTAAATCTCAGAATTATAAGATTTTGTATACAAAAATAGTGGTTTTTTTCTTTTTGCTTTTTTGGGCAGAGGTGAAAACTGACCTATGAAAATGTTGAAGTGTTTTAATATTATTTCGATGTTACTCTTTAAAATATCAAGGAAAAGAGCTTTAGTCTTCAAAATCCTCCAATTTTCTTCAGGTAATTGCTTTTTGGTTCTAAGCAAACGTCAAAATATTAACAAATTAGTAGGGTTTTTTGTGTATTTTCACACCAAACTGCCAATTTTATTAATTTTCTCATTTCACTGACTAGTACTACTGGGCAGTAAAATGGCATAAATTTATGATCACCTCTTTATGGGATTTCCATTAACAAAGCTATGCTGTTTCATGGGTTCCTTACTGTTGACTCAAATACAGCAAGGTAGACACATTTCGCTTTGTTTGACAGGCGACTCTTTCTTGTATATTTTTCCAGTCATACTGGAAGAAGTAGAAGTCTAAGATGTGAACCTTGGAAGAGCAAAATAATTTATATTTACATATTCTAAATGTGAGTTATACTTGTGTGTTTGATGAAGGTTCCTAACAGAGGGTTAGTGATCTCTGGTTGTAGAGTTAAATACAACTTCAGGCTTTTCTTAGGATATATATTGAAGGCTACCCTGGTCTGGCACACAGATAAAGTCATGCCTGTACTGCAGAGCAAGAGGAAGCTGGATATGTTTCCAGTGACATAATTTCCTACTGTGTCATTGGATACTAAAATTCGTATTTCTGCACCACACAGGCCTAAGCAGACCTTTGACGTTGCACAGCCTAAGTGAAAGGTGATAGCATTGTGCTTTGCCCAGTAATTCCTAACATGCTTAATGGCAAACCTGAGATTAATCCTTGTTCTGCAGAGGAGTCTCTCCAATGCCATCAGCAGTAACTGGAGGTTCAATATGTTGGCTCAGCTGTACACTGCCTGCTCCATAAGCGGTGAAGAAGACAGGCTCACAGGTAATGCTGTGAAGAAAGCAAGAGCTGACTTGAGCCTCTTATTCCCTTGCAGGGAAGTGCCTGGTCTTGCCTGAAAATAAGTAGAATAAAACACTTTAAATGCATGTCACAGACAAAGCTGGACAAGAGGGTAGTCGAGTCAATGCTGCTATAATTATTCTCATAATAGTGCCAGTGGTGGAGGCAGGCACGGATGTTGAAAGTGATATTACAGCAGTGACTGTGGTGATAACAAAGGCAGTGTAGAAGCAGGCACGCACTTGGTTTTTTCCTTCCTTTAAACTGAGCCATCAAAAGAAAGAAATGGCAATGTTTTTGAGGAGAATAAAAGTATTTTGATTTTAATCACAGAACCATTTGCCTCTTTGTCCTTCCTTAAAATAGACCCCTGGGCAGAAAATGATGTTAAAACTATAGAGGCTCAGGTCCTCTTTGGTAAGTCTGCCTGTATAGCAAATTTCACAGAAATAGGTATCATGGGGAAATATGGAAAACTTTTATTTAGTTAACCCAATTGTATCTTCTGTTTTTAAGGAGTTTGCCATGCTTGGTCAATTCACTGCCTTGATTTGACTGAGACAGACACATGGAATGAGTCAATCTTTGGCCATTTATATGTTGGGTTTGTGGCTGGCTCACTTCAAGATTTTTCTTTTAACTACTTTCTCTAGCTGTCCTCTTCACTGTTTTAGATTGAACTGTGGGATTCTGAAACAGTTGTTCCCTGGAGGGTGAACAAACCTTGGGAACAGGAATACTTAAAGTCCTAAAGCTCAACAGAAGAATAAGAATATATGTGAATACTTCCTATGTTCATCTTCTGGAATTACTCAGAATGAGAAGTGATGTCAAAACGTGCCATAATCAGCTGCAGCAGTTTAACACAGGGCTACTTCTGCTTGATGTTGAATGCTAAGCACAGGAACACTGTTTTCATTGGGCACCACTTTAATAGTAGAAAGCCTTTAGTAAGGGGTTGGTGCTTTAAAGCAGCAACTCATACTTGGGAAGGAGGTTAAATCAGACCGTTTGATTTTTCTAGGAAATGTGTTTTAAGAGCTGGCAGGTCATTTTCCCTGTTAAATGTTTTTCTTTTAAACTGAAGAACAGCTATCTATGTACATGAAAGAGGTAACAGTCTGATTGATTTTCATTAATGATGGGCGAACTTGCAGCTTCCTTAAGGAGACAAAAGAGAAGTTATGGCTGAGCATCTGTTATAAATAGTGGCTGAAAAGCAAGGCCCTGACAAGCTGTGGAGAACAACAAAAAAATGTAGCTACCTCTCTGTCTTAGCATTTGGCCATTGTAAATGCAGCTGGTAGAAAAATACAAGTGAGATGGATTGGTTTTAAGTAGTTTGGCATGAAAGTTTAATGAGAGACTTTTGTGACTGTTTGATTAAACATCTTGGCACCTTGCAGTAAAGAGTTCAGCATGAGAGTCCTGGATGATTAAGGATATAGCTGTGGTAATGTAGGCCTCCAGATCTCGACTGATATCTGTGGATTTGAAAGGTTGGACTTGATGACCCTGGAGGTCCTTTCCAACCATAACGATTCTGTGATTCTGTGATTTTGCTAAATCTAATCTTTCTGGCATAACTTTGTGGTTTGTGGCTAAAATGTAGTGTTCAAGAATCCTACGATCCTGGAGATTGTCTTTCTTGAGACATCTTTAAGTCTTCATGAGCACAACCAGCTTTTGAGAAGTGGATGTTTCTAACTGAAATTTGGTTCCAAATATAGTCTGAATTGCTTTTAGGATTTTCTTTCTCCACCAAAAGAAATGTATAGGTAGAGAACCAATTCAGAATACTAAAGGATATGTTTTTCAGTCATTAAGACTATTAATCATATGAAAGTTTATTTCCACTTTAGAATATAAACCTTGATTAACTTTTAGGTTTTCCATGCAAATTGACTAATTTTTATGATGCTGTTGTTTAATGTTAAATGCAGTAAGGACACCTATGTCATAGTTTTTAAAGAGTATCAGAGATATAATGTGCAGTATAGGTAAGAGTAGGATAAGCCAATTTTCATTCCTGACATTTTTTAAACTAATAAAATAGTTTAAATCTTACTTTTTTCTTCCCTGAGATTTTTGGCTAAGTTGTCTGTGATTTTTGTAAAACAAGGCAATCTAATTATTTAAAAATCACTTTTTAAGAAGAATGGGAGGAAAATATGTCATTCTTATTCTGTTTAAAATCCTCTTTATTTTTAATGGCACAAAACCAAATAGGCAGAAATGGGAGGAAAAGGAATTCTACACAGCAATTTTAAAAGTAATGAAAATAAGGTGAAAAATTAAAAATCTATTGTTAAAAACTCCCTCCATGAGAGTTGTACATGACAGAAACACAGACCTGTGCAGTAATAATAATCAAGTAAGGATTAGCCTTACTGGCATCATCCTGTGACTGGGTAGATTAATGTAACTACGATTAATTCTCTGAAGTAAATTAGAAGTATTAAGTGTTTAAGCATTACAATTCATCAGCATTAATCATATGATAATTTGAAATAGATTGCAAAACCAGCAGCTTTGACAGATCGTCATACTTTATGTCAAACTAACATTTCTCCAGCATTGCAGTACTTTAACTAGAGTTGTACTTTTTTAGCATATAAACATACGCCCAGAAAATTTTATTTTGAGACCACTGTTTTTATGTACAGCATGCATTCTACTGAAGGCACTCTACTGCACCACTTCTTATGAGCATTACAGCTAGCCCTGGGCCACAACAGATTGAAGGTAACACAGGCACTTTCAGAGCTGAGCTTCAGACACCAGAGAGACCTGTTATTCAATCTTCTCAGTCTTTCCTTTGCCTCTTTCTCTTTTTCAGAACCTTCATACACAGTGCTGTTGCACAATTGCATTCTTGTCTTCAGATACCTCCACATGAAATCTGTAGTATTAAATTCCAGAGAAACACATCTGGGTCCGAAGTCCTACATTTCCAAAAAAGGTACTATCATTCTGGAAATTCCTGAGTTCAATGGGCTAAAGTGACATAAACATGGTGAGGACTCCAAGAGTACGTGTGAAGGAGGTATGGGACAGGAATAAAGATTATCAGTGATGGATGTTGCCTAGTACTGGAGCTTGGCTGTGAGGATATAGGGGCTATATAATTATCCTGCCTTCCTGGAGGAATTGCAGTGGCCCGGAGTTTTGCAGAGCTAGTTTGAGAAGTCTGTGTAGATGGAAAGTAATCCCAGGAGATTAGTTCAGACACTCCCTTTTTTTCAGGGTATGCAGAAGAAGGATTGGCTTAATGTGGGATTAAATGGTTAAATTGTTCATGGTGCATAAATGAGTGGTGACTGGCAGAATTATTTTGAGAATGTTGACTAAGAGACTTTTCTGTGATGAAAAAACAAGCATCTACCTTGAACAAAGTATCCGGTAGTTCTAAACAGAAATGAAAAGCACCTGCTGTAATTAACAGAGGGGAGGTGTTTGTTGATGTCCTTTTTTAAAAAAAAGGTGCAGGTTTGATCCATCAGCAGAATCCCTCTGAATGGATATTCTTAAAGACATTCTTGCTGTGAGGACTTCTCTGTCTATCTGCCTGCTCATTTAACTGTATTTTGCAGCTTCAGTTAACATTGCATGGTAAAGGAAAAAATATAGCTGTGAACATTCACTCTCTTTCCTTGACCTGGTTTTACATGAGTTAAGTGAGGGTTAGAACTTACATTGCATCTGGAGCAGACCAGAAGGAGTTCATCTTGGCAGAAAATATTGCAGAAGTAGCTGATTCCAGTAGCTTTCTATAAATAACCTGGTGTTATATGCTATACAGGGTAACTGTCGCACACATTTGTAAGGAGCATGCCTTTTGGTCTCTAAAATGATAGAAATCTATGGAAAGGGGCACTTATGAGTTCCTGTAGAGAAAGAAGAGAGGAAGGTGTGTTCTTAAATTCCTTATCAATAATCATTAAAAAAAATCTTAATCCAATAATTAATCTAATCTTCTTCTGAGGGGGATCAGTAAAGATCTCCTGGTACAGATTTTTAGCCAGGGGCCAGATATAAGTGCAGATTTATATGACTGTGCAAGGGGATGAGAGGAAATAATTTTCAAATGTTCTTTTTAAGCTTGATTTAATTGCACCTGCTTATCACAGGGGTGCTGCTCTGAAAGAAGACTTTGAATGCCCTAGGGATGGATGAAGAGGCAAATCCTATAGCTCTTGCTCTGTTCATCTGAGCCTGCCCTGTGTAGCCATTGCTGCTATACACCAAATGAACTGCATGCTTCTAAGAGCAAGGAATAATGACACAAGAAGCTTCATCAGTCAGCACTGTCTGACTCACAGGGCTTCCCATGGCTTTCTTAGGGTTACATAGCTTATGCAAAGCATAAGACTGCAGGGCTAAATACAGAACATAGTTATTAGCCTTGCTGTGTTTGCAACTTTTCTGGGGCTTTCCTTGTATGCTGTGTGCTAGACAAGCTTTTGGGAATATTCTACAGGGGAATATAATTTCCCTTTGATTTCTTGCACAGGGAACTACTCTAATACTCTAACAACTTGGATGTTGTAGCATTAGTGAAATGGGTCTGCTGCCAATCCATGCTGTGCAAATCAAATAAACTTTCTTTCCTGAAGAGTGCCTTCACGCCCACTGAAAGTGCTCAGCCTGTAGGTTATAGGGGTGATTTTAGCTTAAGGTTACATACCAAGAGGGCAAAGTAAGAGCTGATGATGTATTTCTTCCCCTATTTGTTTTGTTTTCCTTTTTTTTTTTTTTTTTCTCTCCAAAGAACAAACACTTCTTTCACATTCTTGTCTGTTTGTTAATGGTCTTTCTGCATCTGTGCCAAACAGATGGGAGAAGTAAAAAGGAAAGGTGTGGCTAAAGTGTAACTTATGCAGAAATTTCTGAATAGTATCTACAGAGAACTAAATTCAGAATTTAATGGACATAAAATTTTACTGTACAAAAAGTAATAAGAGAGTTCTGAACATGTCATGCTGTGGATCAAAAATCTTCTAGTGTTATTGGTTGTAAAGAAAAAAAAAGACACTAAAGAGTTTATGGCTTCAGTAGCATTTGTGCATATGACTTCTTTTGAGTAAAAGTTGAATTGTAGATGCTGCCCTGAACATTTTCATTGCCCATGTCCCCAGCAAGAGTGGGCTATCACTTTTCATCATGGCTGAATCCTGACCCCGATAATATTTGTGACTACCATCTGCAGTTTGCCTAAAACCGGAAGTTCTCTGTAACATTTCAGATACTGCAATGTGTCTGATTTTAGAATGCTATTCCTGACTCCAAAGGATAGTGGTTTTCTTCTTTTAAATAGAACTCATATCATTAATCCAATCCAACTCTTCCTACCTCCTTTCCCCCTCAAGCTCCTACACATCCTTTCTTGCTGGTTGCAGAACTGCAGAAGGCTGAATTCTGCCTCTGCTTTCTTGGCACAGTGTCACTGGTTTCCATAAAAAGGGATCAGGTCCAAACTTTTGAGGAAAAGGGAGCCTAGATGAGATTATCAAGCACTTTGTTCAGTTCTATCTTGAAAACCTTCAGTGATGGGGGATCAACCACGTCTTTGGAGAGGTTGTTCCAGTCATCAGTTGTTCTCACTGTGAAAAATGTCTTTCTTATATCAAGATGAAACCTCTCTGGATGCAACTTTCACCCATTGCCCCTTGTCCTCTTCATGAGGCTCCATTGTCTTTGTAACTACCCTTTAAATACTGGAATATTATTATGAGATCCCTTCTGATCTCTTCTTCAGGGAGAAAAGACCTAACTGCTTCAGTCTTTCCTTATAAGACAGGTTCTCCAGCCCTTTGATTATCTTCATGGCCCTTTTTATACACTCTCCCTAGTCCATCTGTATCTTTTTTGATTGTGGGGACCAGAGCTGGACACAGTAGTCCAAGTGTGGCCTTATAATTGCTGAGTAGAGTGAGTCCATGTCTCTATATCTGCTGGTAATGCCCCTGCAGATGCAGCCTGGGATCTGATTTTCCTCCATTGCGGCTGTGGCTCACTTCTGACTCATGTTCACCTTGTTGTCTACCAGGACCCCCAGATCCCTTTCAGCAAAGCTGTTCCCCAGAAATGCAGATCTGAGCCTGTACTGGGCTCCAGGTCCAGGATCTTGCACTTCCCTTTGTTAAACTTCATACTGTTCTTGCTAGCCTACTCTTCCAGCCTGCCTATGTACCCATAAGAGATGTACATCCTATGTGCATTCTGAAATACATTGGCATTTCTTTAAGCATGCTTTAAGGGAGAAGATAAACTTTCTTCACCCCTTGAAAATTCATAAGAGTTTTGTTTCTAAATTTTATCCCACCAGTGACCAAAAACTATCAGACTATTGCAGGGTTGATTTATATACTTTTTCTGGTCACTAGATGGAGGTAGGCAACCATAATGAGGACAGCTTTCCCTGCGTTTTGTACTGTGAAAAGAAAGAGATTATTCTGTGTTGATTTGGACAGCAGAGAGTGTATTTCTCCTTAGAAATACTATTCTGGTACCAGGTTTCTTGAGGATAGAATGACACCTACACTTACCAATCCATAGCTCTGTATCAAAGCAAACTTCTTCACTGGCATCTGTTTTAAATGCGAAATATATTTTAGGTATAATTTAATCCGATGTATATTTTAGTATCAGCGATCCTCTTCTGGATTTAGACAAGCATGAACATTATAACATGCATATATGTGTATGTGTGCAGAAATTACTACATGACCTAAGAAAAAAAGAGGAACTTAAAAACATTAATGTCTGTTGTACCCTGGAACCAAATTAATAATGCATTATGTATCCCTTGTACTGGCAGTTATGAAATGCAAAGTTGTATGGTTTACACTGTGTTTGTGTATTCCCTGTGTGCTGCATCTACATCACCATCAAAGAAACAGAAATATAAACAGCCTTTTCAGTAACAGCTTTCAGACATTGCTCACTTATAGTCACAGTTATGGCATCTTTTCAGCAAGATCCTTCCTCATCTTTACAGCCTAAATTGCTGCTTCTTGTTGCTTAATTAGTAAAAGAGGATTAATTTCTAGGGACAGTTTGCAAATGCTCAGAGATAGAACAATTCTGTTCCTTCAGGTACTAAAGACAGCTCTGTCCTTCAGGCTTGGACTCTGCTGTACAAACATGTATGGCTCTGATAATGAAGAGAGCCTTGATGTTGAAGCTGGTCTTTTGTTATGTGTCAGACAGAGGAGAGCTACAGTGCTGCATCCTGAGCTTCTTGGGAGATACTACATTTTACTTTTAAAATTTTCTTGATTAAACTAGTTTATAAGCTTCTCTTCTTTAGCTGAAATGATGAGTTACTTAACACCCTGACCTTTCTGAAACAGTGGTGAATGCACCCAGATAGTCTGATTATGTATGATTACCATATGCTTACTATAAATGGAGCTAAGCAGGGCTGTGTATTGGCTGCAGGATTATTTAGAATGGGGTTTAATGTACTGATTAACTGTGCTTTTAAATACAATACTGGTATCTCCATGTTGTGCCATACACATCACTGGCTCCCACCTGGGAAGGTGTCTCCCCTAAAGGGTTAAATGTGGCTGGTACTGCTAGAACTGGTGGCAAGAACTTAAGGGAAACATATTGGCAAATAGGAGAGGGGAGGAGAGAGTGGCATATAAAAAGGACCACACACCAGCTGAGCTGGTTATCTTATCTCTTTGTGTGTACGTATGCGTGTAATAACAGATACTTTGGACAAGGTTACAACAGTAGGACTAAGATACACATATAGTTCCTTTTGAACATGATCCATCCTCTGACAATCTGCAAGGGGTCCTCACTAAGGGGTTGTATCTGCAAATGTGTTTAGATCTTAGTGGATTTATCTTCCATAAATCTAAACATTGAGGTTTTTTTTATTTTAAAAAACCTTTTAGCCTTCACAACATCCTGTGGCAATGAGGTCCATGGTTCATTTATTGCTTTATGTAGAAATACTGCTTTCTTCTGATTATCCTCTGGTTGTCACATTGTAAGAAACAGTAAATCTTTTCCCCATTTACCTCCTTCATCCCATTCATTATTCTGTATGACTGAGTCACACTGTTCTTACTGCACGTGCATGGTTATGGAATCAAGGACTAGAGACGACGGAAATGTGGGACATGTGGACAGGTGCAGAAAGCATCAACAGCGGGGTTCATGCATAGCTTTTGCAAAAGGGGTTTCATAGAAATCACTCTGATTTGCCGCTTGAGAGGTGTTAGCCACTCTAGATGCTTGTGTTCTATATTCTGAAGGACATTAAGTTGCTTTCTGACTTCCTGTGGATGCTCTATCCCTGGAAGTCTTCAAGGCAAGGTTGGATGGATCTTCAAGCAACCTGGTCTAGTGGGAGATGTCCCTGCCCATGGCAGGGGAGATGGAACTAGGTGATCATTAAAGTCCCTTCCAACTCAAACCATTCTATGATAAAGTACTCTGCAGTCAGGCTAAATGAGTCTCTGTAGTGATCAACGACACAGTGCTGCTTGATTTGTGGATAAACATTTTAGCTGAGATAGAGTCCTAATCTTTATAGTATTCTTGCAGGGTGATGCAACAGAGGAGAATGGTGTGCAGTGTCCAGAGTTTTTCTGAACAGTCATAGGGGGATTTTTCTGCTCTTCCACCTACGCATGCTGCTCTGCTCAAAGCCTTACAAAACTACTGATGTTTCCTCACAAGTTTTCCATCTGCAATGCCAGCAACATGAGCTCAAGTGACAGTGAATGACACTTAGGGCCTCCTGCTGCTCCTCTGTTGCCAAGATATCTGAAGAATTAATCTCAGCATCTAGCAGTTATCTGCTTAGGATTTTATGAGGAGCACTGGAGGTTGAAAATTTTTTCTGTTTGACTTTCTCCTTGAATTTTTTAGCCATTTTTATTTTCCTGGACTTTTATTTGCTGGCCCAGCAGAACCATTTGGGCTGAGGGCTGTATTGCTTTTCTCTCTGGATAAGAAGCATGGTTTTTAGTTTGGTCTAGGCCTGTGCTTCCATTCTGACACACACAAGCATATGCTTTAGCCCCAAGCTACTGATTTCTATTTGTCTAAGGAGGAATGTGGAATCTCAAGTGTTGTAGTTCAAACTGAGTTTCTTGAATAGCTTTTACTCAAGTGCCTTTATAAAAAGTAGTCTGTTCCTTCCTTTTCTCCTTCAGCTTTTGACTACTCTTTCCGAGTTCTGTTTCTCATTTTTTGTTCTGTCTGCACCCCCGTCTTTGCTTTCCCTCATCCTTGTGTAAGTGGGGTGGTGTATTTTCATCCACACAGCTGAGCACACACACTCAGGGAGCATGTATCTCAATGCATGCAGATGCTCCTGTTTGATAGGAGCAACAATGGCCTGCAGCAAAAACTGCATTCATTCTGCTAGGAGGGCTACTTCATAGTGGGAGCTGTGAAAGGAATGAAGAATGTACTTGATTATAGAGTCCCAGATAATTTGGCTTTCAGATGTTTTACCGATTATAAAGTATGTACAAGACTTTTTTCATAATGCTGAAACAACACAAATATGGCTGAAACAATATATATTTGTCTAGCTTTTGGGAGCTGGAGTCCAACCAGGGACAACTTGAAAATGAAGATTTTTTTTCAGATTTAAAAAAAAAAAATAAATTCTTGCAAGTAAGTGGAAGCACAAGACACTTCCAATAGGGCTTTGTTTGCTGGGAAGAATGTAGCACCCCAAGTCATCAACAGCTACAGTGATGATGACTATAAAAGTAAATGAGGTCATCACTAATTGCTATAAGCTTCAGATTTAAGTTTTTAATTACAAAAATGGCCCATATATGGGGGTACAAGAATGGATTCTGTAACTACTTTCATTAACTTAGTCCCCCTCTGCAGAGCTAGCTGAGGTCCTGACTGGCAGGTATTCTCAGGGAAAAGTCCCACAAAAAGCTGCTAGAACCTGTGAAGTGTATCTGTTATGTTATGCGTGCTTAAATACTTTCTTCCAGAAAGTATTTTTCTTGCTACCTATGGCTTCTAGACTAATTCAAGAAAGGACTCCAAAGAGGAAAGCCTTTAGAGGCTTTACTTGATGGGGCTTAAACATCAGCAGAGGTCAACTAATGCATCTGCGTTGATTTCAGTGACCTTGTACAGAATTTGTAGCAAGTCTAGCCTTTCTCATTTAAAAACAGCATGGGATTAGAGAAGCAGTGTAAACAACATATCTATATTCTATCATGACCTATTTAAAATTCTACCCTTGTAATCCATGTATGCTCCATTTGTATGGTACAGATTCAAATGCCGTTGTTAGTTTCAGTATTGAAATAGTAGAGGTGGTTTGTTTCTTTAAGTAAGAAAGATGTCATGCTTACAGCATTGTTGCTACTGACCAATTCTTATTAGTCCCTGGGTCTGCTCTTGCTTCTGTGACTCTGTGTGTGTATGTGTGTGTCTGTCCGTGAGTGGGAACTGTTACATCACATAGTATAACACACTTTGTGCATCAATACTCAGTTTTCAACTTAAGCTTGTCCTCTTAAATACCACTCTTTCATTCTCTATTATTAAATAAATTAACAAGCTGAAGGGATCAAAAACCTTTCTGACCTGCTCCTCTTGCGAGAACAGCCTCCAGACCTGTCCCCTGGGCAGGTTCCAGCCTTTTTCACTGCTCACAGTTTCATGCTGAGGCCATTGTGTGTGACAGCTGTGGCTTTGGGTTCAATCTAGTCCTTTCAAGGGGCAGGTGGGGAGAAATTACGCTCCTGTTCTGCTGCTGCACTTCTTATGATCTGCTGAAATATATGGCAACAAGTTTTGCAGTCACTTTTCTTTTCAGGATGTTTTGTTTTATTGTTCAGGATTTCTTCAAAGCTGGAATTATCAGACAAGCTCTCTTTTAAATATACTGCTATGATGTGTTGAAACTGAGAATTGACTTTGTTTAGCTAAAAAAAGTTATTGTAATCTTTAGCACGTTCTGCAACTGTTGCTAGGATTTGATTAGCTGCTGTCATGTCTCCTACTTCAGATTATTGAAATCTGTGACAAAATATTTGCAAGCCTTCTGCTATTCCATCGTTCAAATCTCCAAGGAAAATTCTGAGTCAAACCAGGATAGACCTTAATACTCCCTTTGAAAAGCCTAACCAAGTTTGACAGCAAGTCATGTTTGACTGGTCCTGCAAAATATTTTTGTTCAGTTGTGCACTTACCTTATGCTTTTTGTTCGCTGTATTTTCTATGTTATTTAAGAAACTAAATCTGTGTCAAAACATAGCTAATACCAGCATGTATCCCATGCACTCCTCAACAGGTCACTCACTCTGTTTGCCTGAAGATTCAGCTTCTTTACTAAAGTTTTGCATTAAGGACTGAAAACTTCACGAATTTTTCCACGAATATGAAACTTTCACATGTTGTAATTTTTTTAATGAATATTGACTGTCTCTGTTTTATTACAAATGAAACACATCTTTAGTCAGAATGTGTCACTTTCTTTCTCTCTTTCTCTCTTTCTTTCTCTCTTTCTTTCTCTCTTTCTTTCTCTCTTTCTTTCTCTCTTTCTTACTTTCTCCCTTTCTCCCTTTCTCCCTTTCTTTCTCTCTCTCTCTCTCTCTTTCTTTCTCTCTTTCTCTCTTTCTTGTTGTTTGATGAAGCTGAGTTTGGTGCATAGTGCTCCAGAAGTGCTGATGAAGGGCAGTAAACTAGAAAAAGGCAAGCACTATCGGCCTTGGGAAAGAACTGCACATAGTTTGTTCTGTATGAGCCCAAGCCCCTTTTTTACTAATGTTAATTTTGTTTCATTTGCATGCAGGTTATGCCACAATCTTGCTCATGTCTTTCTCCTTTCCCTTTTTCTTTTTGTTCTTTTTCTTGTTAATTTTTAAAATTCTTTTTCTTTTCTCCTTTTCCCCTTTTCTTTTTCTCTCCTCCCCCCCCACCCCCCCATTTTTCTTTTACCCAGGATTAGGAACCAAACTTTACTCTTTCTATTAACAGCTTTGATACAGTTTTTGTCAAAGTTGTATTATATTTATTGTTCCTTTTCAGAAGTGCTTACCAACAAAACCCATTTGTTCTACAGCACTTGTAAATGAGCTCTATGGTAAATCAGTAACCAGGCTTATTACTGACTGCTCCTGAAATAAATAGCTCTTTTACCTCTACTATGTGTGATTCTTTACTACCTAATTTAGGAGCTGACTTACCAGAGCATAGTTTAAAAATCAGTAAGAGGTACACAGTAACCTGCTGCATTACTATAATGAAAAGCATATCGTTGTAAGATCTGGGGTGGCATCCAAAGGTGGCAGCGACCTTGGGAGTCCAGCCCTGCCAGGCACAATGCAAATATAGGAAGACGCATTCCAGAGCACCTTGGCATCTAACTGAGAACACTGGCATGGAAGGAGCATAATGAACCATGGGAGAGGGGGGAGATACCTATAAAAAAGAAGAGATTGTGCTGATAGACATTTAACAAAGCAACTGATCTGAATCAGTTACATGAGCTTTGTACATTTCCTCACAAAGACTCCTTAACAAGCCTTAGCTTCTGCATCTCAAGACATTTTTTTAGCCTCCTACCAATAGCAAGGTAAAGAAATTATTGCTTCACTGTTTTTATTTAACATCATTTTATCTGTATGTTTCTTCTCTGCCCCGAAACAACTCCTACTCTTTCAAATACTAGCAGATCTTTTGAAAAACATTCCAGCTGATCCTACCTCTTCTGTAGGTGTCAGGCCCTTCTACAAAAGACTCATCTACATAACGTGGGTTAGAGAGACTATCACTTAGCTTTCTCATTCTCAGTACTGTGGTTTTGAGATAAAGAGGATCAGTTTGCACAAGTTAAAGAAGCAGAAAATAAAAATTTTAAAAGGATGGCATATCGTACTGGCAAATGCAGTGCACCAAGCTGCTATCAGGACTAACCCTTTAGATTGTGTTGTTAAAGACATTTTGCTATGAGAGCCAGAGTCATGAGACATTTTCAGTCAATACAGCTGGAAATAGCTAAAGTAGATGGTTGACATGAGACAGGTTGTAGCAATTCCTTGAATGCTGTTGGCTACAGAGACCAAAAAGCACACAGAAAAGTGATCTACACAAACTATTTTAAACCTACAAAAAATAAGACCTGTGGCAACGGTGTTTTAAGACACACGTTTGCCTTGGTAAGTCTTGGGGAAGCCTATCAAACTGGAGTAAGTGCACTCAGGACACCTGGTTACTGTGATTGCTGCAGCTATTGGTGGACAGAGGCCAAGGTAAGCAAGCAGCTGTGAAGACTGCAGATATCCAGGAGGAAAGGCAGAGTGGAGGCAGAAGAATGTCAGGAGCTTGGCAAGCAGCACTGGATAGCATCCAGACCCTCGGAAGGCAAGGGTGATGGTACGCTGAAAAGGGAATCCTTTGGGATGTCTGGGCCAAACAAAGGGAAGGAAAGGCAACATGATTTGGAGAAGTATGGACAAGGCATGAAACCACTTTCAGCAGCCCTAGGAGGAAAAACCCTCTTGAGACATTTGCAGGACTGGATCTGCTTAGTTGAACAAAAATAATAGTGAGGAGGTACTCCAACATAAAACATCAAGCACTAGGAGACTTTTTATTACAGTAGAAAAAACATAACAAGAACAAATGGCTATTAGTGAGAACTAAACAAATATAAGCTAAAAATAAAACATAACTTTAACAACACTTAACAACAGAACAAACTCTTAAACAAGGCTGGGGATTTTCTTTATACCTATTTTCTTTCGGAGCCATCTGCTTTGCTCAAACTGAGTTTAAAGTAAAAGTAATGATTTTGTGTACTTTATACACTCACTTTAAGATGACTGGCTTACTTTAAAAAGAGTCAGACCTCTCTCTGTCTATGAGAAGCTATTTTAAGGGATACAGGTCTGTCTGTGAGAAATTAACCCAGAGGGACTGCTTAGCAGATAATAAGCACTCAAAAGAGGTAAACTGAAGACTTTACTGAGTAGGAATTTTAGTGAAACATTCTAGAAAACAAAGCTTTCAGGATGGCTGTAGGAAACAGAAGGTAAAGCTTTTTGGGTAGCTGTGAAGGAGCCACCATCATGTGGGAAGGTCCTCCTGGCTCTGGGAATGAATCAGGGATCAGCATTTCCCCTCCAAGAAAAGGCCTGGCTTGAAAAGTAACAGGCACTTACGGTGTGTCCTTCCACATGGGAATTTAAGACCCCCTTCCTTGAACCTTGTTAAAAAAGAAGATCTCCAATGTTGTTGAACCAGTCGAGCTTTTATGAAGTTTGTATGATCTAACAAAAGAAATGAAGTAAATATCTAAAATGCCATATCATACCCCGGTTTGCCATGCTTGACTGTGGGGAAGGTATGAGTATAGATCAGGTTCTTTTGACCATCCTTTAGGTTCAACTGGATGGTTGGGTTGCTTTGAGCTTTGAAGTCTGTGAACGTGTTGGAAAATTGTTATTGTAAATATAGCTGGTTAATTAGTTAAGGTTTGAGAAATGAAGATTTTCTGTTACAGATATATGTAAATA
>JAVSBS010011046.1:63304-74642 GCA_033124195.1 Coracias cyanogaster
TCTCTCTCTCTCTCTTTCTCTCTCTCTCTCTTTCTCTCTCTCTCTCTTTCTCTCTCTCTCTCTTTCTCTCTCTCTCTCTCTCTTTCTCCGTGTCTTTCTGTCTTTTGTCTGTAATTGTAATTTTTCCCCCTCTTTCCTTTTCTCCCTTCCTGTTCTCTAGTTACTTTAAGTTTGTCTGGTGTGAAGGGAGACCAGGAAAAAACCTGGGGAGACAGAGAATATTTTAAAAATGGGAAAATGCTTTGCTTTCTATCAAAACAGTATGTGAAGAAAAAAAGTCAATGAAAACTTCCAGTTGAAAATATTTTGAATTGAGGCATTTAATGACTGTACCTGCAATTCTTTTTCTTTTTTTTTTTTTTTTCTAGTTCCCTGATACTTTTACTAAATGGCCATATTCTGCCCTCCTACTAGTAGCTGTGCTGTTCACCTTATCCTTTTTTGGTTGGATTTTGGGTTTACTTTTTGTATTTTCTGTACAATTCTGTTTACTGTTTATCTTCTGATATTTATGTGTGGGTATTTCTCCTCCTTTGAGGGTACAAGTGCTTCCTTTAGGGCCCAATTAACATTTTCCTTGAACTATAGGTTAGCCTATGAATATTGCCATATCTAGACTTTTGTATACCATTTCATTTTCCCTTTTTCTAGTAATGTATCCAAAAGCATTAGAGACCTGTTTAGTCTGTAAAACAGAAGTCTTACATTGTAAATTCAAAATGCAAACTTATTTAAGTGATAGTACACTCTATGTGCCTAGAGCAGTGCCTGTCTGGTGTCTGCATTAGAGCTCATGTCTTGAACTCCAGTTCCTGGATTTTCTGCTGAAACAATAGATGAACTAAGGCAGATGTTTTACTTTTCTGTGCTTCAGTTCCTCTATGTGTAAAATCTGGGAAAAACAGCTGCTGTTTGCACTTATATCTAAGATCTGCAGAAAATATTCCTGACTAAATAATCTGAACTAATATAATCTTTTTGTTTGTAGGAAACCAATTTTATTGTTAAAGTTTATTATGAGTTCTTATCTTCTACAGTAACCATTTTATTTCTGGAATACACAGTCCCTTTCACTGATTTTTAACAATTTCTTCACTTTCATTGCTATTCTGGGTTTGAAACACCTTCTATGTATTAAACCATTGAGCGTGATCTGCCTTCAAAACCAGTATATTTTTTTCACTTGTATTCCATTTTATTGTTTCTGTGTATCTAATCTACTCTCAAAAATGCTGACAACCAAAAATGCTGATGCATTTTTTTTCCAGTTTTCATTAGCATTTCTTGTAACACAAGGCTGACTGGAGAGGAGGGGAGGAGATGGGTGAGATGGGTTGCAAGAAATTGCGTTCATACTACCGTGAGTTTCCAACTGCCATCTTTGTTCTTTTCTCCGTGTAGCCAGTGACTCTTTCATTAAAATCAAGTCTGGGTCTTTCGTATAGCCTTGTGAAACAGGTGAAGAAGCTAGGTGTTATCTATCTGTATTAGAGCTGTCTCCAATATGGAAGAGGGAGAAGACCGAAAAAAAAACCCAAATGGACAATGATATTTTTGCTCACCAAATGGACGTTCTTGATTATCTGCAGTTTAATTCAGATTTATAACACAACATGAAAGTATTTATCAATAGGATCAAGGAAATTCTGTGATTATGAGTTGTGTTTTTTATCAGTAAAATATGAACCACAGAACATACAGCTTGCTAACTATATGTTTTTTTTAGGGGAGAACTAGACCTCAAGGAGAAAGTAGATAAAATTAGAAAGATAATGCAATTTAAAATATTAATAATCAGTAAAGTAGGAGAGGTAAACAAAGAGTATGCAACAGGTAAGCCAGCAGTGTTTACAGCCAGTGGCATCTGTGACCTACCTTAGATCTCCACCAATTTAATCCTTGGCAACCAACTGTCAAATAATGCACTGCTTCCACTAAGAAATGTCTTATCTCATATTTGTTGACATGCAGAGGAGAGATCTCCACACTCATTTGTAAATGTTGTTTCATCTTATTTATTTATAAATCTTTGAAGTGCATGTGGTAGGAAAAATACATTTCTACATGGAAAGGAAAATGGAATATTTATACAGGATGGTACCTGCATTTGAAGAGAAAATCTGAAGCATCTATCTCTTAAAGCATGACTTCATAAATAAATGTACAGAGCACATTATCAGTGCATATTGAGGTGAGTGGGGAGTTCTTGAGAAAGTAATTACTTTGCCATATCCTATGGAGTATTATCCAATTTACCAGTATTAATAATTCTCTTTGTGAGTCATTTTATACTTATGACCTCTCTGCTATTCAAATCATACAAAAACCCCGCATAAGAAGGAAAACAAGAAAAGATTGCTCTGCTGGTTCAATAAAACACATGCCAGTTAGAGAACTTTTGTCTGAACACATAATCAATACTATAATCAATATTAGCTCATTTCTTTCTTTGATCTTAAACTAAAATAGTAGTAAAAACTCAAAGTGAATAATGTGATTCTCCATCCCATTATTTTTAATTTTTCTATGGGAAAATGCGTTTCAATTAATTTTTAGCTTGTAGTTTTGAGAAGGATACCTTTTTTTCATCTGTTCTATCTGAGTCTATGTGTATGTGCATGTGTTTCTGTGGGCATGGAGGTGATGGGGAGTACATATTTTGGCCCCAGGGATTAAGCACCTCTCCAGAATCTTGCTGTTCTCAGTGTCTGGAAAGGGAAAAAAGGCACAGAAGAAGGAATTTCAGACACAGTCAGCTTGGTGTATTCTGCAGTTCCTGTTCTTTGCAGAACTGGCCATTGAGGTTTAGCATTGAATATAAACTTCTGAAGCTTCTTCCTTGTCACAAATGATTCACATAGTGATGTAGTGGAATGGAAATTATATTTCCCTCTGAAGAGATGATTCAAATCTGGATTGAAATAATGTTTTTAAACTTCATTTTTATTTAAACTTCATATCAATGTAAGTTGATAACCTTTGTGAGTTTATAAGTGCATTGACTGTGTCTAATTTGTAGTATTTCAAGACTTTTCCCATAACTCTGGATATGTGAGTATGTATTTACAAAACCATTTTGAAACAGTTTTTTTAGCCAGCTATGCAATAACTAAAGCTCCAGAAGATCATCCATAAGCCAAACCACTGTATTTTGGAAAGTCTTTACTGTTTATTTTCTTTTCCCATTTCTAGCAAGATATAGTGATGGGTTATTTTCTTTTTTGGCTTTTTGGCATATATCTATTGACTTGAAGTCCAAGTATAAAAGACAATCACTGCCCTAAAGTTGACAAAACATGAAAGAGAAGCATTTTATACTGCAAATCCATGCATGTAGTAATTAATAGAAATAATTTTTGATCTAGTTTTGGGACTAAAGTTTGAAAGTGTCAGTGGGAGCTTTGACTACATTAAGCAATCCCAGAGTGAATGTAAGTCATGAGTATAATGAAGCTCTATAAAGGCAAGTATGAGCTTAGATATATAAGATAAGATATTTCTAGTAGGAAGTGCTGACCACTCTTTTCTCCAGAGGTCTGCTAGTACTGAGGCTGCAGGGACACAAGTTGCTATCGCATTTTCCTTGCCTACCAGCCAATATTAACTGCAACACCCCATTGATGCTTTGCTGTTTCTTTTCAGCCACAGCATCTCAATACTGTATTTGTCATGAATATTCCTTATTTTGGCTGTGTCCAGCAGCATAAGACTTAGACACAAAGCCCTTTTATATACATTTAACCATTCCTTATTTTGTACTGTGTTATGTGGCAAACACTCTGAAAATCACCATTTGAAAATCACTTTTGCTGGGTGAGTTATTTACCTGTACACTAAACTTAAGTGCAAGCTGCATTTATTGACAGCATTGTATTCAGTTCATGTTATGAATTCTTTAGGACACTACCTGATACTTCCTGATCTGCACATTCTCACCCCTGTACACAGGGGTTCTCCTGAGAACTTTATTAGTCCTTTTATGGACAAGACACCCAACTCATTACTCTGTTACTTAGCTGCTTATTAGTCACACTCTCAAATACCACATCACTTCTGATGGACAAGTGAAATACTTATGCTTTCAATTTTTCATGCTTGTATGCCAATACTTCAGCCTGTAATGGTAATTGTCAGTGTCAGTGCATAGGATAGATAACAGTAAAGCTACATTGGACTACTATTTATAGTTCTGGTCACCCATATGCATTACCTTTATTTGGAACAGTGTGGGGAAGAGCTAGTTTCTAAGACCATAAAGAGCATAGTAAGTTTACCCTATGAAAACAGACCAAAAAAAGTCTTCACCTTTTTATTGCTCAGAAAAAATTGAGAAAGCGCCAATAATTATTGTATCTGTCTTGCTTACACAGTATACAAACACAGTGTACACATTTTTCAAAACTCCACAGCTGGGTATCAATGGGGGCAGAAAATTAAATACTCTGGAAGTGTTTGACCTAATTCCACTGTAGGAAATCAATTTCTTGGTTAAGTAATGTTTGCTAGCCTGACCAATAAAACTCATTAGAGAAAAAAGATTGAATTTTCTTATCTTTGCAAAGCTGTACTAAGACATGAAAAATCAACATTTATTTCAATTAAAATAAACTTGGCTATATTTAAAATATATTTTATTTTTCTAAAGTGAAAAATATTGAATATTTTCAGCATGTAATTTCCCATAGTTATTAACAATTAAACAAAACAAAATGAAATATTCTTCTTTTATACCCTTAATCCACATCCAATGGAAGCTCTGGTGATGTATCAAGAATAAAAATTAGCATTCTCCCACACTGGAGACTGAGTCAGGTTTTGCATTATTCTTCTTTAACTCCTAATGTAGCATTATATTTTTATATTTCATTGAAAGAACAACATGGCTGCTTATGGATTTGCCTGAAATGTGGGAGCCAGGACCTAAGTGCGTGCCTTGGCCACATCCCAATCTTATGTTGGAATGAAGGCCTATCACACACCAGTCATATTTCATATCCTGTTTTATGTGGGAAGGAAAACTGGGTCAAAAAGTAGTCTGAAAAAAGCTCCAGTATGTACTTCAGCACTCACTCTAGTGCAGGCTCCAAGCCAATACCGATGCATCTTATGTCCAGCAATGGAATTGCAGCTGCCAGAATTTCATGTGTGGCTGCATCTGGTCTGGGCTAGATGAAAAGCTAACGAGGGAGACTGGATCTACAGGAAGACCTTTCAGAAAAACCTCAGCTTGAAAGCTGCTGTGTTGTATACTCATATTTGTGTTCAACCAGTGGAAGGACTGTATCTTGGGCTGATTTATAGGAGGTGGTACAGGCAGATGTGCCAGATGGTTGGAATCTAAGGGCTGATGGTCTGTTACCAGTGAAACCTGAATTCTGCTTCATCTTCCACTTTCTACAGCTGAGCTGAAATTGCAAATGACTGATCTCAGGTTGTATTGAAGTGTTTGGCAGTTCAGGAGCAGATACCTTGTTCTTTCAGTCATCTCTGCTTTGGGAGTGGCAACCTTCAAAAAAGGGCTAGGATCAGAAATTGAAGCAGCATTTACTTTAGCTGTTCTGTCTAAATGGGTCTCCATCCTCAAATCAACGCTGTCAGACAGATTTCCTTGGCAGCTTGATGTTTAAGACATGGAGGATGCTGAGGTCTTTCCTTTTGAATGTGCAAATTCTAAATCTCTCTCTCTACCTTCCTTCCTCTTTGCATAGGTTTCAGCTAAAAACTACTGAAATCCCAAGTGTCAAATATTTTAGCAAATTTATTTAACCTTTAATCCTTGTCCCATATCCTTGGCAACTTGCTTATTTACTTTCTATAATGTACGTATCTAGTCCCAAATGACAAGAAGATGACTGTATCTGAATTTTGGTTTGCTTGTTCTTATAACTTAGGCTTAGCTGTCTTGTATGCCTTTTCTCCTAGAGAACAGGCCTATGCAGGCTGTTATTCTTGAAACTCTTCCGAATGTCCTTAAAATGTTTGCATTGGAAAACAGTCATGGAGCCTCTCTGTGCTGAAATCATAACCTGAAACCTTCCTGGGAATTTTCTGTCTTCTGTAGGGCTGCAGGATTGAGAATCCACAAGTGGTGAATTCCTAAGAGGCAAGAGAGATGAGAGTGAATTGAAACTGTTCTGCAGACAGAAGCATTCCTCTTCTCTTTTTTTATAGCTGAGCCACTTTTAGGGCCTGAGGCAATTCAGGCAGAGATCTGTTGGACTCAAGCGGTGATACCAATCTAGGTTCTAGAGTGTTCATTCTGAAAAAATTTTTCTCCTTTGCAGAGTTTCTCCAAGCTTCTTCTATGTTTTCAGTTAACACTCTTCTGCCAAATAATCTTTCTGTTGCCTTTTTTTTTTTTCCCTTGGTTCCATCCCCTTCTCCTCAACAGACCTTTTCTTATTAACTAATAAATTATTGACACAGGTTCATAGATTTAAATACCAATCTTTTGCACAGACAGCTAGGTTATCCCTGGAACTAATTTGAAGCTTAGCAACCATTATTCTTTTCAGTGTGTTCCTGTGTTACATCCTCGTGCCTCAGTTTCCCAGGTTACTGAGCTCTGGTATCACTGTCAGAGGTTGTAATATTTTCTAGGCCTCTGCTCTTCAGACAACTGATTAATTGAACCAAGCAGTTGCTGCATCCCTTGGTCACAGGAATCAGTGGTTGTTCCTTGTAACTGTATGAAGGATGAAAGCCCATTTTGAACCTCATGTAATCTTCATAACAGCTGGGCACAATGTAACTCTTAATTTATTCTCCCTGATGTACTGTGGTTAATTAGAACATGTGACCTTGATTGAAGCCACGGATTTTACATTTTGATACAAATTCATTCAGTCATTGTCATCAGCATGTCCCAATGACAACTTTGAATTGTTGGTGGAACTTTTAACTTCCTTGTATGGACTTTTCTTTTAACCATATATTTTTCCGGTTTGTTTGTTTGTTTTGTTTAAATATATGATAGTAAGCCCTGATTCTTTTTTAAGAAGTGTGGCAAAATGCCATAATGTAGTCTATTACACAGGTAGCTCTAACTTTTTCCAGGATTTTAATGTTTGACATTGCAACCTTGTAATTGTTAATATTTATGAGTAATGCAACTACAGTTTTTCTATGGTGATTATATTAACATTATGCTAAGATTGTACTCATAAGCAATAAGGTGAAGAAAATCAAGACCTGACTTGGCATATGAACTGTATTTTAATCCTATTCCACATATGCATTAAGATTCAATCTTTTCTTACTCAGTGTAATGTTGTTAAGGAGATATAATATGAGTAACACAGTCAAGTATCTTTTGGAACACTTTAATTCACTAACATTTTTTGTCTGATATGAGTGCAGCAGGTCAAGAATAATTTTCAGGATGTTGAATACAAAATGAAGAATGGGTCTCTGACTTCTCATTTGTGCTGTACGTAAGTCTAGGTGTGGATTAGAAATAAACTAAAGTATAATGTATTATACATGATCTTATATTGTGTTTTGCAGTTATCTGTGTGCTGCTGCTTATTTTCTTGCATTGGGCCCATGTATATATAGCATACAAGTTGTGCTGCCCACTGCAAGTGTAAAATAATTCTACTTTCTTTAAGAAGTTCTATGAAGTGGATGTTGTAAGTTGAAAAATAAAAGAGATCTTTTATGCTTTGCCTCTTTTTCAAAAAAATATTTGTATATAGAAGATCTATATTTGCTTTTTTGATTATATTCAAATTGTATAACATTTTTTTAGTGGAAAAAATAGTAAAGGGAATGTATTGTGACTACAGATCTCTCCAATCTAGTCATTGAACAAGGGAACTTAAAGAAGTTTCTGTGATTTTAGTGAGACTTAATTTATACAAAGGTCACATATATCGCCTCTTTGATCCTGTTCTAAACATAGTCTGTGTTGGGAAATTGCACGTGAAATTTAGCTGTTTGGTACTTTTAGTAATGTCTATGTCATTCTTCTAACACAGGGTCTGTTTTGCTTGGAAAATGCTTGATTCAGAAAAAGGTTTTGAGGGCCTTGGTGTTTACTCCGGTTTTTTAGTTTCTGACTACAAAAATTGCCATATGGTTCCATTGTACCTGTGCAGGTGATTAATGAGTAGACCTAGGTTTCATTATGGATGTTTGTATCTTAGATCTTTCACTTCTTAAATGTGAAATTACTTGATCATGCATAGAGAGAATCCATAAAAAAACTTGTCTTCCTTACAGTTGTCTTTGTCCTTGTCCTAAGGAAACAAAGGTTTTGGATCTCATCTTTTATGACTCATCATGTGGGCTGGTCAAAAAGGTGGGTAGAGTGAACCATGGGAGAGAAGAACAAATGACCTGAATTACAATGTTTGTTAAACCATTCACTACTCTGATATGGCGATGCTGTCGGTCACATGCTTCTGACCAAAACACATTTGGTTTTAGCGGAAGTCTTAATAATTTTCTTTCTTAGCCACAATTGATTAGTGGGATTCAGTCTGGCAAAGTCACAGAATCACACAGAATCACAGAATAATAGGTGCTGGAAGGCACCTCTGGTGATCATCTAGTCCAATCTCCTTGCTAAAGCAGGTTCACTTAGAGCAGGTTGCACAGGAACATGCCCAGGCATGTTTTGAGTATCTCCAGAGAAAGAGACTCCACAACCTCTCTGGGCAGCCTGTTCCAGTGCTCTGTCATCATCAAAGTAAAGTAGTTTTCCCTCATGTTCAGATGGAACCTTCTGTGTCCTAGTTTGTGCCTGTTGCTGGGCACCATGGAAAAGAGTCTTCTTGACACCTGCCCTTTAGATATTTATAAGCATTGATAAGATCTCCTCTCAGTCTTCTCTTCTCCAGGCTAAAGAGATCCAAGTGTCTCAGCCTTTCCTTGTAAGAGGGATGTTCCAGTCCTGTAATCATCTTTGTAGTCCTCTGCTAGACTCTCTCCAGTAGTTCTCTGTCTCTCTTGAACTGCAGAGACCAGAACTGGATACAGTATTCCAGATATGGCCTCACCAGGGCAGAGTAAAGGGGGACGAGAACTTCCCTCAACCTGCTGGTCACACTCTTCTTAATGCACCTCAGGATATCATTGGTCTTCTTGGCCAAAAGAGCACAATGCTGGCTCATGGTTAACTTGTCCACCAGGACTCCCAGATCCTTCTCTGCAGAGCTGCTTTCCTGCAGGTCAATCCCTTACCTGTACTGGTGCATGAGGCTATTCCTCCCTAGATGCAGGACCCTAGGCAGCACAGCCTTCTGATTTATCAGCCAGTGCTCCCAGTTTTGAATAATCTGTAAACTTGTTGAGGGTAGACTCCATCCCTTCTTCCAGGTCATTGATGAAGAAGTTGAACAAGACTGGACCCAGTACTGGGGAACACTGCTAGCTACAGGCTTCCAGATAGACCCTGCACCACTGATCACAACCCTCTGAGCTCTGTCGTTCAGCCAGTTCTCAATCCACCTCACTGTCCACTCATCTAACCCACATTTCCTGAGCTTACCTATGAGGATGTTATGGGAGACAGTGTCAAAAGCCTTCCTGAAGTCAAGGTAGACAACATGCACTTCTCTCTACTCATCTATCCAACCAGTCATGTCATCATAGAAGGCTATCAGATTGGTCAAGCATGATTTCTTATCTGTGAATCCATGTTGACCATTCCCAATAACCCGCTTTTCCTCTACATGCTTAGAGGTAACACCCACAATGAGCTGTTCCATCACCTTTCCAGGGATGGAGGTGAGACTGACTGGCCTGTAGTTTCCTGGGTCCTCCATCTTGCCCATTTTGAAGACTGGAGTGACACTGGCTTCCCTTCAGTCCTCAGGCACCTCTCCTGTTCTCCATGACCATTCAAAGATGAGAGAGAGTGACTTAGCAATAACATCAGCCAGCTCCCTTAGCACTCATGTGCGCATGCCCTCAGGGCCCTTAGAATTGTGGATGTCCAGTTTGCCTAAATGATCTCTAACCCAATCCTCTTTGACCATGGGGAGGCCTTCCTTTCTCTAGACTTTCTCTCTTAATGCCAGGGTCTGGGATTCCTGAGGGCTGGCCTTAGCAGTAAAGACTGAAGCAAAGTCGGCATTCAGTAACTCTGCCTTCTTTGTATCTTCCATCACCAGGGCACCCACCTCATTCAGCACCAGGCTCACATTTTCCCTAGTCAACCTTTTGCTACAAATGTACTTGAAGAAGCCCTTCTTGTCCTTGACATCCCTTGCCAGATTTAGTTCCAAGTGGGTCTTAGCTTTCCTCATTGCACTCCTGAATACTCTGACAAAGTTTCTATTTCCCTGCCAAGTGGTCATTCCCTTTTTCCACATACTGTAAACTTCCTTCTTTCCTTTGAGTTTTTCCAGAAGCTCATTGCTAATCCATGTAGGTATCCTGCCTCCTTTGTTTTAGTTTTTACTCAAAGGGATGCACCTATCTTGAGCTTGGAGGAAGTGGTGCTTGAATATTAACCAGCTCTCATTGGCACCCTGCCTTCTAGAGTCCTAACCCATGGGATTCCTCCAAGCAGGTCTTTGAAGAGGTCAAAGTTAGCTCTCCTGAAGTCCAGGGCTGTAATCCAACTTATGGCCCTGCTTCTTCCATGTAGGATCCTGAACTCCACCACTCATGGTCACTGCATCCAAGGCTTCACACCCCTGACCTTCACATCCCCAACCAGTCCTGCTTTGTTAGTACAAAGTCCAACAGCACAGCTCTCCTTGTTGGCTCCTCCACCACCTATGTCAGAAAGTTATCATCAATGCACAGCAGGAACCTCCTGGACTGTGTGTGCCTAGCTGTGTAGTCTTTCCAGCAAATACCAGAGTTGTTGAAGCCCCCTATGAGAGCCAGGGACTGTGATCGTGATGCAACTTTCAGCTGTCAGTAGAAGGTCTTGTTGACTTCCTCTTCCTAATCAGGCAACCTGTAGTAAAGTCCCTGCTGTTTACTTCATTGTTTCCTTGCAGGCTGATAACTTAATATAGATTTTTTAGAAAAACAGTCCTGTCTTGCCACAGTTGTATTTAACTTTATGAAAGAATTGCAAAGTTAATGAATCAACAATTTTATCAGTCTTTTTTAAAAAGCCAAGGTTGTGAAGAATTCCCTTACAATGGAAAGTTTATATTTCTTTTTTAATTAATCTAAAGGGAGTGTAATGATATGATACTGGAATATATTAATGCAGTGTTGAATAACTTGATACTCACTACATAATAATACTGCCAAAAAGGGAAAATGTAACTTCAAGGCTGGTCTAAGAAAATAAGGTCAAATAAATAGCTGGAAAGTTTAGCTGATTACTGGGTAGGATAAAAGATACTTTTTAATTTTCAAAGGGGGAACA
>JAVSBS010011046.1:74702-88650 GCA_033124195.1 Coracias cyanogaster
ACTTTTTAATTTTCAAAGGGGGAACAGTTTTCCAGCAACAGATAGTAACTGTCCTATAAATAGGAGTTAAATTTCACAGAAATGTCTTACAGCAGATCTTAAAATACTTATTTTTCTTTGCAAAGTATGATGATTATACTACGCTCTTTTTGAGCAAATGTACTGAAAGCCATGTTTATGTTCATTCCTGCTAAGTCTTTGAGTCCAGTATTACTTAATGGACAAGTATATCTGATACTTGGAGTCTGCCTCTTGGCACAGGCATGGAGGTGTAATGTAGGTTAGATGAATATGATCTTCAGGCAATAGCTAAGCAAATCTGTTTCAGTCCTTATTTTATTGCTGAATATTGTACCCAGTGAGACTGAAGAGCATTTGCAACATCTGTTATTTTAGCTATTATATTGTTAGCTACCAGAACTATTGGCACACTACAGAGGAGACACCTGAACTAAGCCAGTGGGGAATCTGAGGATGAAAGAGTGGGTAAAAGAATTCATGTGGTTGTCCCATGGAACTCAGGTTGGGTGTCTGCTGCTTGGTGTCAGGCACATTGTAGCAAGGTCTCTTCCCTCACAGAAAATGAACTTCTTTCAGAGAGTGTGCACAGGAGCAGGAGGCATGCTTTACTTTAAAGGCACACCTCCTCCAGCTTTGTTGTTAGGACACTCCCTCTAAATGTGTGAGGTCTGGGCTTAGTTTTCTCTACCTGAGGAGACTCAAACCACTGGCTTTCTCTGCAGAACATCCAATGCTATTTGAAACTGGAGCAACCCGAGTAACTTACTACCTTCCCTGCTGAAGCAGACACACACTATAAAGATTTAACTGGGCTCAGAAGAGAGTCAGAGTAAGCCTAGTTTAAAGCAGTAGGGAAGCCTGTAACCTCATGCTTGCTTCACAGACTGTTATTGTATTTTATACAATGATATTTCATTCTAAGTTCACAGTTAATAGACACTGAAGATAAAGCTGTGGATACCACAGGCAGGGCTAACACTGCCTCTTTCGCCCTTTTCCCCGTGCCTAACCTTATAAATAAGAACATCTGAAATTTCCCATTTTATGGCCCTATTTAACAAACTTTTAATTCTATTAGACTTCAACTGCATGGATTGAATTTCTTCACAGTCAGTCTTTTGTGCCAGGTATATGCATTTATCTCTTCCTGTGCAAACATTTCAAAAGCTGGCTTTCAAATTATCGTGATTTTTACATGGTCTGCAGTGGGTTTAGTAACTCATATCTCTGTACAGCCATTCCTTGGTGTCTGTGCTGGCCCCTCACCATCCTGAGTGCCTCTGGAATATCAGATATGGACCAGCTTTAAAGGGTGACAACATTAGAATCATAGAATCGTTCTAGTTGGAAGAGACCTTCACAATCATCAAGTCTAACTGTTAACCCAGCACTTCCAGGTCACCGCTTAACCATGTCCCTCAGCACCATATCTACACAGCTTTTAAATACCTCCAGGGATGGTGACTCCACCATTTCCCTAGGCAGCCTGCTCCAGTGTTTTACAACTCTTACAGTGAAGAAATTTTTACTGGTGCAACTTGAGGCCGTTTCCTCTTGTTCTATCACTTGCTACATGGAAGAACAGACCAACCCCCACCTTGCTACAGCCTTCGTTCAGGTAGTTGAAGAGAGCGTTGATGTCTCCCCTGACTCTCCTTCTCTGCAGGCGAAACAACCCCAGTTCCCTCAGTTGCTCCTCATAAGACATGCTCTCTAGACCCTTGACCAGCTTCATTGCCCTTCTTAGGACACGCTCCAGACCTCAATGTCCTTCTTGTAGTGAAGGGCCCAAAACTGAAAACAGTATTTGAGCTGCGGCCTCACCAGTGCTGAGTACAGGGGGATGATCACTCCCCTAGTCCTGCTGGACACAATATTTCTGATACAAGCCAGGATGCTGTTGGCCTTCTTGGTCTGGGCACACTGTTGGCTCATATTCAGCTGGTTCAACCAGAACCCTCAGGCCATTTTCTGTCAGGCAGTTTTCCAGCCACTCCTTTCCAAGCCCGTTGCATTGCATGGGGTTGTTGTGATCCAAGTGCAGGACTGAAGTGCTGGGGCCTGAGCTGTGGGCCCTGAGTTGGAGTCAACCTGTGAATGAGTCACAACCTAGCAGAATGTTTTGTTTTTCCTATTGGCTGTACGTTCCAGAGGCAGAGCCTTGCCCACCTGTGTCTCTGTGGCTCTGCCCTCACCCAGGTGGTCATGGTTGGGGTGGTGGGTGAGGCTAGGACTATTTCAACTGGGAAACTATTAGCTGGAGGAGATTCCTATGGGGTGTGGCTTCTGTTGGGGCTGATCATACTTTGCTGAGTTCTCTTAGTGGTGTTCTTCCATGTGAAGGGCCACTGAGGGAGCCATCTCTGTCCACTATGTCCAGCAGGTGATGCTGGCACCAAGTGGACGGTGGAGGAGCTGGGCCTACAGGAACCTATGGCAGGATTGTTTGAAAGCAGACTTCTGAGGGGATGTTGCTGTGTACAGCATTGGCCTGTGTGATCAGGCAGCATAAAATGATGATGGCTGAACCAGCACAACAAGGACCTGGCGCTTGGTATTGTTGAACCTCATACCATTGGCCTCGGCCCATCAATCCAGCCTATCCAGATCTTGAGAATATACTTTAGTCAAAAGGCAGTGCTGCAGTGGGACTACACAGTAGGACAGAAAATGGGAGGTGAGAGAGAGGTGAGAAAGGAACTGCCTGACTGCAGTTCAGAGGCAACAGAAGTTACTTTGTTGTGGAGATCTGTGGAAGAGACGTAGGCAAGAAATTTGTCAGTGGAAAACATGGTGAAAAAGGAGAAATCACTCCTGTGGTCTAGGGCTGCCTTTGTAGAGAAGACGTATGTGTTATGGCCATGTATGTGGGCATGTAGTAAAACGCAAACCTGAAATGTTCCTGACAAGGGCTAAGTATTAGGACCAGCAATTGAGGGCAGGCTGAGACTGGTTGGAGAAATGTGGCACAGATGAGTACTGGGAAGATTTTGCTCCAGTTTGAGGTAGAAAACCAAGTCATAGGCTCAGGGCAACTGAGACTGGATGAAAGGAGAGGAGATGAATCCTCAGGAGAAAGGATATCTGGCTTCAAGCAATAAAATTATTGAAGTAGGAGGCAACTATGTGAATGGGCAGGGAATGAGAAAGTTATGTCAGAAATACATGAAATAATTTGAGCTGGGAAATTCCCTCTTGTGTTTTCCTTTATGTCCTTCTGGATGGGGTGAGGCAAGCCAGGAGAGATTGGGGACAGTTATTTCCCTTCTCCCTTCATATCATGGCTAGAAGCTGTCAAATGTTTATTTTACTTCCTTTTCTCTTTCCTTCTCTCCTCTGCCTTCCAGCAGAGTAAGTAATGGATCAGCGTTCTTTTAGTTTTCTAGATTTGTTGATGCCTATAAAGAGTTGGTATTTCCTGCCTGAAGAGGGCCTTACAGGTTTTTTTTTAAGATCAGTATTGTCATAGAGAGCAAGTCTGACACCTGCGCGATGCCAGTTTTAAGCCCATATTTCACAAAGATTAAGTATGATGCTCTTAAATAAAACCTGTTTTAGGGGTGAAACATAACTTCTTTGCATATTTATACCAGGTATCATGAGTAACTTTCTCCTCATCTAAAGCCAAATTATCGGAATTTTGCCACCCCGGGCAAAGATCTATCAAAGCAGTCTCTCACCTTTAGTTTGACAAATTATCAGGGAGACAACTATGGAGATGATAAAGTGGAGTATATCTAGCAGGAGACTAGCAGGAGGCCCATGAAAAAGTGGGCAAACATCGACTTTTCAAAGAGCAGGGGGGCCTAGGCTAACCAGCATTGCTAGGGATCACAGGTGTCCAGTCTTTCTCATTCAGCTCATTCTTTATGGTGCATAGACCCATTAAACATACCTACATGGGAAAGGAGATCCTGCATCACCATTTTTAATCTTACATGCATTTGGTACACTGATAAAATGTTGTAAAACTCATCAAGGCAGTTAAATTTAAAATTAATTCCTTCAGCTATAGCATAAACATAAAATTTTGGGAACAATATGGAAGACTGTTCATGAATGTGCTCCTATGTAGCAATAAGTATATTCTTAACGCTTTATAGGTGTCAGTTGCAGTCCAAAATATGAAATAGTGATTTCCTGCTCCCAAAAAACCCCCTCAAAAGTCTTTCAACTGTTTTCAACAAATCATAGAATATGAAGATGGGAGGGGCCTCAAAGATTATCTGGTTCAATCTTTCTTGGCAAAAGTACAGTCCAGTCAAGATGGCCCAGCACCCTGTACAGCTGAATCTTAAGTGTGTCAAATGTTGGGGACACTACCACTTCCCTGCGAGACTATTCCAATGGCTGATTGTTCTTATTGTGAAAAATTTTCCTCTTGTGTCCAGTCAGGATCTCCCCACGAGTAACTTGGACCCATTGTCCCTTGTCTTTTCCATGTGACTTCTTGGAAAAAAGGGAGTCTCTGTCTTCTCTGTAGCCACCCTTTAAACACTGGAACATTGTGATGAGGTCTCCCCTAGGTCTTTTTTTTCTCAAGGCTGAACAAACCCAGCCTTCTGTGTGTGACCTGTCAGCCAGTTCCCCACCCACTGCATGGACCACTTGTCTAGGCAGCAATGCATTGGTTTCTCTAGGAGGAGGCTGCGGGGATCTGCATCAAAAGCCTTGGAAAAAATCCAGGTAGCTAATGTCCACCACTTGCCCCACATCAATTGAGCAGCTTACTTTATTGTAGAAGGCTGTCGGGCTTATAAAGCATGATTTTCCCTTGTGGAATCCATGCTAGCTTTTCCTAATCACATGCTTCATTTAACTTGTGATAGCCTCTCGAAGGATTTGTTCCATAACTTTCCCAGGGACTGAAGTAAGAGTGATGGGCCTATAATTTCCTGGATCCACCTTTAAGACCTTGTTGTAGATGGGAGTGACTTTAGCCTTCTTCCAGTCTTCTGGGACATGCCCTGATCTCCACAACTTGTCAAAGATGAAGTATCATATTAGCTGAAATAATCACTGACAATGACTTATTGCTAAAGCTGATTGCTTTGCATGTGAAACTTTATTTTCCTAATCCCCCAAAATCTTGTTTAAAATCAATGTTTTGGGAAAATATTCCTGTCACTCAATAATTATAATGTGAATATCACAGCAAGCAAATTTAAAAAATGTGAACGCAACTGTTCTTGAAAATACTGTCAGTGATTAATAGGGTGAATGATATGACAACAAAATTCAAATAAAATATTAGCATTATTGCTATAAATAATGTGTCCTGGACACTATATTTCAATCTCCAACTGCCACATGTCCATGTTAGACCATATTTTATATGTTGTAATTGTACATCAACAAACTCAGTAAATCAACTCATTATCTTTATAGTATACTGTTGCTCAGTAGTCAAAACACATTATAAATTGTACTTCTACATATATACCTTTATATTTTCCAAATGTCTTTGCATCAGACTATCTTTAATTATGTAAGTAATGTTTGAAGTTGCTCCTAGTCTCTGGGACTTGAGTCAACAACTTGCCTCTAGTTAAGGAGGACAAAAAAAAAAAAATTCTAGTCCTAATTTCATTTTCCTAACCCTAGAGATAAATTGCTGAACTGCATAACAAATCCCTTGTTACCACAACAAAGAGATGGAAGCTTACTTTTCTCTCTATAAATAAGACACATACATATATATTTTTTTACTCAGCCTCACTCCCTATTACAATTCAGACAAGAATAATGCCAGTGCTTTACATCCCTTCTTTGATGTGCAATATAGGATTATGTTGAGCAGAGTTCAAAACATATTGATCATTCTTGAAATACCTCACTGAATAACTTATTCAGTGTTCTGATTCTGTAGCATTTATGTTACATTAATTCTCTGTCTGTCTATCTGCAACCTATCAAGAAGTTTAATTTTGCAAACAAGGTTTCATGACTTTTTAAATCAATATTTTTTAAAAATTCTACTGCTACCTCATAAGATTACATTCATCTTAAATATCTTTAAAAATTAAAAGCTGGTTTCACACCTTAACTAATGGACAGGTGATAGCACCTGGACAAGTTGAGATGAGTTTTAGTCTGGAGATGCCTGTCTTCACTAATAGCTGCTGATCCTAACAACTAGATTAGCTGTACATAAACCAACACTTTTTGATAGTTAAGGTTTGGTGGAGAAACTAATGTTTCTTCCCTTACATGTCATTCACTTATTACTTTTGTAGTTTTAATAAAAACAGACTTTTCACTTGATCTGATCCCGTTCATCTGAGCCCTGTCAAGTTAATGCAAATGTTCCCTAACTTCTGAAATCTGGGCCGGTCTTTGCTCATAGCATATCTTCCACTTGCCTTCCTTTATTTTGTTTATTGTTTCTTTTTGTAAAATGAATGAAAGTATCTTTTTTCTAAACCAGTAGCTAAGAGAAATTTTATGGGAAACTGTATCCAGATACTAAGTTCTTAATATTTTTTTTATTGGAGGATCACACAAAAAACCCCAAACCATTGTTCCCAAGTCACCATTTGGTATTTCTGTGCTTTGCAGATCTTCAAATAAGCTAGGAAGTTAAACTGTTGCTAGAAGTCCTACTTTGTGTCTTTGTACTTACTTCTTTTTGTCTGGTATTTCAATGGGTTTCTATAGGAATTAGAGGGTGGACACCTTTAGCAGCTGTACTTTTTTTTAGTGACAAATGATATTTTCATTCAACTCCCTTGCTAAGAGGTAGTTCTAGGATGTATATGTAATAATTTGAGGAATTTGCAGCTGTTGAGGCAATCTAGTTATTCCTGCGTTGTGGTGTAATTTTCTTTTTCTTTTGTTAGGTTTCAGTTTTATAATGATAATTGGAAGCAGATTCATACAAAAATAGAGTATTTGAGAATCAGAGACTGCTGTAATCAATATCATTCTGTACAATATATAAAACTATGCATTCACTATTTAGAGAGCTTGTGTTTTAACTGAACCAGAAATCAAGATGCACCAAGATGTGCATGGTAAATTATTGTGTCTCATAAAGGTTTTATCTTGGAAGAATCATAAAATAAAAACATATAGATTTGTTGCTTCTAAACAGCACTCTTCTTGCTGGCTCACAATGCCATCTCAGGCTCAGTTTGGTATTTATTTAAGATCTCAATAGAGATTTAAAATTCTTAAAAGGACGCTTCATTACCCATGTTGGTTTGGTATTGTTTAAATTTTGTATTAAATTAAATGGCTTCATTGCTGTATTCACTTTTATTTATGTATTTCCTTGTTAACTTTGGAACTGCTATCTGTAGATCAGAGAGTGAAGACTTGGGAAACATACATAAAGAAATTAGAATTTGATAATAAAAATTTCTCTAGTTCATATAAATAGATCAAGGAAGTTTAATATTTCCTCTGAAAAAAGCCAATACCTGGATACAATATGATTTTATTAGATTGATTGATAAAGTACCTAGCTATTATAGCTGTTTTTAAATTTGGTCCCGGATGTATTTGAATGGAAAACACTGAATTACTTGGATTCCTCCAAGTGTGGAACTGTCATACAAAGTGATGGCTTCCTAAGACATTTTAGTGCTGCTTCCTATAGTTAAGGAGACCAGTGATCATTAAATAGACAACCACAATTTTTTAAAAGGAATAGAGTTTTTCTGGAAGGCTGGAGGCATCACCCGAGTTCTAACTACATTACTTTTTCAATTGCACTTGGCAATACTTGTATCTTTACTATCCCTTTCATTCTCTATCTCCTTCCTTTTCTTTGAATAAAAGCTGGACTGTAGGCAAATTAGATAAGTGAACAGTACATATTTTGTTTTGGTGACAGAAAATTGAGTCTAAAATACGGGCTCAGTCTTGTCTTCAGTATGCTGAGTTGCATCTTAAGGATAAAAATTTGTCAGAACCATAGCTGTTCCCCAACATAGTTTCAGCTATTTCAGTATTTTTCAGCTAAATTTTAGACTAAATTTAGAAGCATATTGTCGCGGTCCGTTTGCCACACATATCTTCTGCAGAAATGAAAATGGTTTGCATATTTCATAGACATCCCTTCACCTCACAGCTGTTTTAAGTTCTACAGTTTTTAGGAACTTTCTGTAGTATTTATATGTATTTTTTCCCAAGGGTCTATATCAGTGTCTTTTTATTATAATCTAGCGGGACAAAAACATGGCTAAGGTGAGCTGTTGTTTGTGCGTGACTATTTTTCAATCTTGCAACAGAGTGTCCCAATATTGTTATGTCAAATAAATGGATATTACTGGTGCTTAAGAATGACTTAACTGCTCTGCTGACAGTACCATCTGACCCAAGTAGAAATATTCTCTATTCTATTGCATCCAATCCACTCTCTTCAGCAGATGAAGTGTCTAGAATGAAGAAACAGTTCCTATCTTCATAACTGTCTAAATTAGGAACTGCCTTTCCTGATTCTCTAGTTTGATCTTCTTTATAGCAATAATCATAAAATTTCATCCAGGAACATCTCCCTCAGATCTATCTTGAGCCTTTATAACAACAGTTAACTAACGTCTATGCATGCAGGCAAGTAACAAAGCCTCCCTGCACTGTCATTAAAATTACATCCTTTACTTTTCATCTAGCTATAAGAGTTATGACCTGTCATTTCAGGAGCTCCTGTACAGTATGCAGAGAAGATATGCTTGTGTAATTTTTAGAACTGACGTATTAAGCAAAAATCTAGAATGCCCAAAGTTGAGAATAGAAAGGTTCTGATATTTTGGAAAAAAAAAATAATTCCCTGAACACTGTGATACAATTAAATGAAATTAAAGTGAGCATATAGAGCAGATGACTGAACTAGAACGTATTTCTCTTAAGCAATGTTACAAAATGTTTTCCCAAAACTAAGCTAAACCTCACAAGAAAAGCTATACATGAGAGTTGCTGACCAACGTAATTGTACAAAGAAACCTCAAATAATTGCTTTAGGTATAGCTAATAGAGGAATGTTTTGTTTATCGGTGTCCTTTAATTTTGATGTGTGATATATCCAGTAGTGAAAAGTGCAATTTAGTTAAATTTATTAACTTCAGGATCACACAAGCTTTGGTTGTGCCACCTTCTCATGTTGTGACATGTTCTCTCTCCTCCGATTCCTGTGATATGAACACAAGAATACACTTCAGAAAATTAAAAACTCCACTGTCTTTAAATGTTGGTACCCATACAAAACCTGAAATTTTAATATAAGTTACTCGATAGTAACACCTAAACAGCCATAGATTTGTAAGTTAAGTACTTTTAAATGAGAGTACATGTGAAATAAGACATACAAAGTAAATAATATATTTTGTTACCAATTCTTGTGCTTTTATTCCCTTAAATCTTTGCTGAATGCTTAGGCACAGAAAGGAATTTTCTTGCTTAATTTAATTATGGCTACGTTGCAATTGTTAAGTTGCTGGAAATGAGGGAGAAAAATGTTCTAAACCCTCTTATTTTTTTTTGAAAATTTTCTTAATGTAGCTGTCAAGAGGACTGCCTGGGTATTTGTATTTCAGCTGATATCTTTTAGCTGATAGTTGCATTTCCTGTTCTTTTTCATCCCACAAACAGCCCTGAAAATCAACACTCCAAAATCACAGTATGACAAATTGTATGGGTTAGACAGTAGAAACAGCAAAGATTCTGAAAACTTCAGTAAAAGAAAGGAAATTATAATGCACTAAAAAGTACAGAATTAATTGAACTGGGTAGGAGGAAGAGCAGTAAAAGTTCTTAGCTAAATTAAAAAAGAAACATTTTCTTTTGGGAATTGAAATTTTATTTATAAACTTCTGAAGTCCTTCCTTCTATGTAATTTATCTTGCTAATCAAATTTGTGAATTCATCAGGTCAGATAATAATGACCTGCTCACAAATCATTTTCTTAATGAAGTTTTCTTAAAAGGAGAGAAATAAATCTCTTGTTTCTATAAAGCTATGATGTTTCAAGTGACTTGAAAGAGACTTTTGACATAGCATAAATTTGGAAAAGACACTTAGTCATTTGATAAAATTTCAGTGTTTAAAACTACTTGAGCAATTAATACATTCTCTTGTGTTATGGATGAATCATAATTTCAAGGGTTCATAATTATTCATGAGCATAGAAATGCAGAAAGAATAAGCTGATTAATCTTTTCTACTTTGGAGAAAGAAATCTAAAATTATTATGTAACCTGTTTAGGTTTCTTTTTCTTTGCTTCTGCTCTAGTGAAAAGAAGTTTTATATCATTTTGCCATTTGAGAAATAAACCAGCAATATAACCAGTTTTCTATCTTAATGATTTCAGGATGTGTCTGAAGGAGAATGATTGCTACAGATACCTTTGTTTTTGTATAAGTAGGCCAGTTATCTTGGTAGATCCTGAGATGTTTTGGGCAATGAGCCTAATGGCTCCTGTCAGAGACTAAAGGATTTTGTGTATGTGTAATGGCTACAAGCACTACTCGTACTGGTTATCAGTGCTGTTTTACTCACAAATCCAAAATATAGCTCCGCACAGGATACTATGAAGAAAACAAACTCCATCTGAGTGAGACTCAGTACAGTTATTTTTATATTAATATTACTGTGAGGTGAGCACCTCAGTTTACTTCCAGTGCTTTTGGGATCGAGCTTTTCAACATTCATGTTGTGTTTATTCCTTGCCTTGTGTCAGTCTCATGTGAATGGTCACAAGAAATAAAATTACTTCTTTATATATGAAATTAGGATATGGAGCTTCAGTTCTCAGTTCTGTGCTTGAAAATGAGTGAAACTTTGGACAGATTATTGTTAGAGAAAGGGCTGAAAATTATGGGAGAAGAGTCCTGCATGAACTGCAGAGTGAATGTGCAGGTCTTCACCTGCTTCCATGCAGCATCAGCCAAATGGCTTGAATAACTTTCCATAAACTGGCTAACCTCACCCTGAAGAAAATCAAGAGCCTGTGTCTGGTTTGTTCGTCTCGCTTGTCAAATCAGAAACTTCCAACGAGGAAATTGTTATGAAAAAAAAGCTGGAGACCGTAAACCATCTTAGCTACTTCTCTGATCATCATCTGAAAATATTGTTCATACCAGCTTTACGACTAGTTAATGCAAAACAGACTTAAAGTACAAATATGTTGTCAAACAGAATGTTGCATAGTCAGGAGAGAGAAGAATTTAATTTCAGATATGTTAGATGGTACATAGCAAAAACCTGTGCCTGTGGTTTCACTGTTCTAGTAACAGATATGAGCCCAGGAAATGCTAAGCAGTAAAGCTGACTGGAAAATCAGTACTTTCTAAATACATAGAAATAATTATCAAGGATATTGTGGTCAGAAGCTGCTTATTTTTACTACCATTCCATATATATTTCTATAAAGTTTTTGTTTCTTCTGATGTGACAATAACCATAGTAAAGAAATACCATAGTGTTTCTATAATAATCTGGATGGTATATTGTAAAGTGCACCTTTGGATTAAATTAGATAATTGCTCTTCATGTGTAGGCACTATATGATTGCAATCAGACAGATACACTCACACAGTGTTCACAACACAAAGTAAAAATTTCAGTAACTGCTTTTAGAACTTTCAAACATTTTTTTTTAGTTATTATTTTTCACCAATAAGGTACAGTGTAAGCGAGTACTGCATTGAAGGTCACTTACATTTTGTACACTGACACTGAAGCATAGAGTAAAGGTACTGCTAACCAGAAAACTTTTATCTAAAAGCTGTTCATCAGACTGAAATAACTGAAAGGTTAATACAAAAAAACAACAACTTATGTTGTTCAGACTATGATTATATTTTCTTTCATTTCTGAGTTGCACAAAAGACCAGTATAAGGCTTAGTAATTCAAGGTATTTATTAAGACTAGAAAAAGTATCTTCAGGAAAGAAATTTTTCTTTTTCTTACCAGAAAAGCCATAAATAGTTCTCTTGCTTCCCCCAAACAAATGAGTCTCTTAGGAATGACCCAGATATTTTACTTTAGAATGTAATAAAAATAATTCTTCTTTTTTCAGATAGAAGGATCCTCAGGGGTTGCAGGAGTCTTCTGAACAAATCCTAGGGATTTACCTCTCTGAGGGTTTTGTACATATTAATGGCCAAACAGAAGCTCATTGTCTCAATTTCTTTTCACTTCTCTGCCTCTGTCCTGCTGTTTAAAGTCCAGCAGCAGAACCACAGAGAGATTATGGAAGCCTGTAAGCCCGTGTGCTTCCTTGCAAAGAAGTTGTCCTCAGGCATTTTGTAGATCTGAGAGAGCTTTATTCCCAGCAAACACTGTCAATAATGGATTTTGTGGTGCTTTGGTACTCACTCAGTAGAGAGTTCCTTTCAGATTTTAGGAGATTTTTCTCAATTTACTATTTCTTTTGTTGATTCAGAGCAGACTATTCTGCATTTCAGTTTCTGCTTAAAGGAGAGTTTTGTATACTTTTACCCGCAGCAGTACCCAACCTTTATAAGACAAACAGATTGTTGTGAAACTTTGTATTTGTTGCTGTTTAGCTGACTAGTTATTGGAGTGTTTGTTGAATTAACAAATTTGTTGTAAACTAGATCATATACCTATCATTTAAAATACAACAAAGCATTTAATTTATCAGCATGAGTTTGATCTACTGTTTACCACTGTTGTAAAATAGCTGAATTTCAGATAAGTTGCTGTGCAAAGTTTAACTTCTATGGTATGAAATTAGGCTTCAATACTTAAACTGGTGCTTCTGTTCAGACTGTTTCCATGTATTCTAATGGCTTCATAAGCCTTCTTATTTCTTTGGTTAACTAAAATTATAATGCATAGAGTAGAAGTTAGCAATTGAAACTCGAATTACAAATATTTCCTTGTCCAAGTGTTTTCCCTTACCCCTAAATCATTTCCTAGCACAAAAATTTTAGTATATTTTTCCCATAAGTCCTCTTTTAGCACTGAGTATTCTTATATCTGTTATTTCTTTATTTTGTGGACAGGAATGGAGGTAGCTGGAAAATACAGAAAAATCTGTGCTATACACAGCTTTGTGGTCGCTATCTGCAAAATTAGCTTGCAAACTGGGACTTTAGTGGCAGGTTTGTGATTACTTTCTGTGAGAGAAGACATAGAGGATTAACATTAAGAATAGCAGAGAAGTGTTTGGAAGAGGAATATGCATGTTTTGGGAAATATAGATAGCTAGTTAATGGTAACAAAACTTTGGATATCTCTTCAAAAACAACAGCCCATGAAGATGCCTCTATGAAGAAGTAGTTTTCAAGAGACATGAAAAATGAAGCAAGAGTGGGGCAGTAGGGAAAGCCCAGACTACAAGATACTTAAGATTGTGGTAGCAGTTTTAAATAAATTATGTTTGTTACTTAACAGAATTTGGCAAAGACCTGCAAGCTGTACCTGTTGTTACAAACCTGGACAGAGAACCAGATAGGTACTGACCATTCACTGAGTTTCTCTCCACCCCCTACAGTGTTCAAATACAAGAAATAAAGTGGCACATACCCTCCTGTTCCTTTACATTTCATTTTATAAAGATGTTGCTTTATATTGTCAAGATAATCTATGTACAGAGCATTTAAACCAGTGACTCTGGGATGCCAGCTGTGACATCTAGTAAGAATGCTTTTGCAAACTTCATAGCCCTTCTCACTGTCATGGTGGTATAGCCTCCTTCTGTATTTCAATGAAGTGGTTTTTCTGTGAGGATGAAGTGGATGATGTTCATGAACTCATGCATGGGAGGTGTTCAGGGAGGCTTGTAGGCTTGCAAGAAGGGACCCATCCTATGTGTGGCTTCTGTTTGCTCGAGCCATCAGGACACTTGGGAATTGGGGTGTTTCCTCTATGAAGAGAGGCTGAAGGATAGGGTACCTAACAGCAGTGCTCTTATACCCATGGTGAAGTTATGAAGAAGATGGAATCAAGATCTTCAC
>JAVSBS010011047.1:0-59628 GCA_033124195.1 Coracias cyanogaster
GTAGGTGGTTCACATCCGATTTTCGACCACATGGTCCTCACTGGGTACCAGATGTTGTTATTACCGGTTAGAAACAAATTCCCAGAAACAGTAGAAATGCTGGATGGATCTCATCTTTTTTCTTTTTCTCCTCCCTCCCCATTCAGATTCTTTTTTATTGGTGTCATTTACAGGTTACTAACCAAGTTGAAACATTCAAGCTGAAAGTCCAGCAGTTAAAAAGCAGCAAGGCATTCAAAGCCTGCTTCCCGTGCAGTTTTTAAAGTGCTGCACTAAGGAAATGTTCAGGAGAGTGAAGCTTTGCCTTTTATATATCCCAGCAGACTTACACTTTCTAATAGACCCGTCTAAATCAACAAAGTATTCCCCAGCCAGGGCCAAGAGTCGGCGAAAATGGCTCGAAGGCAACGGATGCAGCCACAACTTTCCACTGGAAGTTAATGAACTTTTGAAAACATTTTGGGATGTGATGTATGCGCAAGGCTCCTCAGTGTATCCCGGTTAATATAATGCGTTCCTTTCCCCGAGGGAGACCCTGTCTGAGCTGTCAGTGGTAAGGTTGTTCTTCTGGAGCTTTATATATATACAATCCTCTCCCTCTGCCTCTCCTTTTGTTTTGCGGGGGAAGCAAAAGGCAATCAACTCCCGCTTGTATAAATTGTGTGCTTCAAAGAGTTTGAAGGGCAAATGAACAGGAGAGGAAAAAAAATCCCTCTGGCTGAGTGAATGGAGGAGTCATAGTGATGTCCTGGACATCAGTGGTGGGTTTGAGCATCCTGGGGATGTGTAGCTGCACACTCACATGCACATGAGTATGCGTATCTCTGGACCCACACATGAGCAACAGGAATCTCTGGTGCAAGAGAGTGTTGGCTCATCTAAGTGGCCTCCTGCATCACGTCAGCAAGTCACGAGCTGGTTTCTCCTCATGAAACCCAAAGACTCCTGTGCAGGAGTGCTTCCTGACACACTTCAGGATGACCTGAAGCTCATCAGGTTTATCTTACTGTGGATCAGCAACAGCTGCCAGACCTGAAAAGAACTGGGGAAAATGGGGGATCACAGTCAGAGCCTCACTGGTCCAGAAGCCACCTACCGCTCCACCCTTAAATAAGGTCTTCTCACAGATGAGATACAGCATAAGCTCGGTAGCTTGCCTGGAGACAGCCCAGTCCACCATCATTCTCCAGACAGCCCAATGTTCAGTTGTCTCCAGTCTTAGGAAGCTGAGGTCTAGTTTGAGGTTGAATTTCTTTGATTTCCAGATACTATTGTCCAGTTCTGGGTGTCCCTCTGAACTGTTCTTCACACTTGCTCTCTCAATGTGTCTGGACTCAGCACAGCTCTCCTGCCAAAGCTGTCCCTGTCCCAGCTGACATTACCTACCATCTTAACTGCTCTGAAGATTACTGCTTTTTTTTTTTTTTTTCTCCCCTTGGCATTGCAGTGAGAGCTCATCTTAAGAGGTTATCACAGATGATGCTGAAGTTGTTCCTCAAGACACTGCTTTCAAACACAAAGCTTGCTCTTCTGTAAGCACAGCCTTGCGTTCTTCACTCCCACAGGGATTCTCTTCAATTTAGCTGGACTAAAAGCATCCTGCTGAACCATGACCAGTTAAGTACATGATCCATATCTCTCAGTATGAGTAACCCACACCCTCCTTCTTTGCTAGCCTGCAGATTTCTGTGTCATCTGCAACACCATAAAAGGTTCCTCATCTCTATATGTTCTATATCACTGCAAAACGACTTATACAAAACCTTAAGCAGTGGTGGAGAAAGACCAGTCTCTGGGGAAGCCTCTTGAAAATAATAATTGTTGTCCCTGAGATCCTGCAAAATATATGCTTTCAAAACCAAAATATCATCGGCTATCATGGGTGATATTTCTTAAAGAAGTTTTATTAACCCTATCAACATTGTTGTCTTCCTGCCGTAGCTTAGCCCCAGCCAGCAGCTCAGCTCCACACAGCCACTCACTCAACTCCCTGCAGTGGGATGGGAGAGAGAATTGGAACAGTAAAAGTGAGAAAATTCCTTGGTTGAGATAAAGACAGTTTAATAGGTGAAGCAAAAGCAAAATAAGGAATTCATCCACTACTTCCCACTGGCAAGGAGGTGTTGAACCACTCCCAGGAAAGCAGGGCTCCATCGTGAGACCTGGGAAGACAAACACCATCATTCCAAACATCCCCCCTTCCTTCTTCTTCCCCCTAGTTTTATTGCTGGGCATGATGTCATATGGTGGTGGGATATCCCTTTGGTCAGTTGAGGTCAGCTGTCCCAGCTGTGTCCCCTCCCAGCCTCACTAGTAGGGCAATTTGAGGAGTGGAAAAGGCCTTGAGGTTGTGTAAGCACTGCTCAGCAATGACTAAAAAATTAGTGTGTTATCAACACTGTTTACATCACAAATCTAAAGCATAACATCACACAAACAACCACATAAAAAAAATTAACTCTATCCCAGCCCAAGCCAGTACACTTCCTTAACCCCAGACTACGATCATAAGATACGAGCAGACTGTTTTAAGTCTCCCCTACTCACCCCATCTAAGAAGAATTCAAAGTTTTCTCCATTTCTGAAGGCAGATTTGTTAATATTTGGCAGACAAATAGCAGGGTGAAATCAATAGGGGGAACTGAAGAAGATTATGGCTACAGGTCATTTGTTTACACAGCTTTGCCAGTGACCTGACTGGGGGAATGTTTAATATAAGCTTGCAGTTTTGGAAACCAGAAAATGTTCACATGTTCACGGAGTGCAGCAGTCAGAGCCTGTGAAAACGGACACATCGGCGGAACATCCAGGAGAGGAATATTTTAGCTTTCCAGTGTTAACCATTTTATGCTGGGTCAGAAGACAATCCCTGAGGAAGACTTCAGCAACAAACCAGACCCTGCTTAGGATATTCAGTTTCAGGGGAGTTTTTAACATGAAATTTTTTTTATTTTTTTATTTTTTTTAGAAATCCTGTGCAAATAGGAGACATTTTTTAGAGATTAGCATTTTAGTTAAAGTCTCTATCCACACTCCTACTGTGTTCCCTGTACCTCTATGCTCACATCACTCTCCATCTCTCCAAAATGATCACATACTGTCATGTTTCTCAGAAGTTTGTATGCAGTTTGCTGTCAGAAATGTTTTGCTGGCTATGAAATATCTGGAATGGACAAACATAGCACAATTATGGAAACCCCTTTGTATAACACACTGTGCAATGACCAAATTAGCTAGGACTTGTCTGTCTTTGAAAGTCATTGGGGAGGGAGTAGGGATGTGATGCCTAAAACTCATCAGTGGCTCAAAGAAGAAAAACAAGGACCAGGTGTCCATGGTCTCCACCAGTACAGGAATTAGAGATCAACAAGTAAAATTAACAGGCAGATGGCTTAAACAAACAGAAGGATGTGGTTCATTAACCAACATGCAGTTGAGCTGTGGAGCTCCTTGCTTCAGAGTGTTGTGGATGCTTGAAATGCACAAGGACTCATAATGGAATTAGGCAAGCTCCCCTCCCCAAATCCATCAGGAGTTATTAGAGCTAAAGACACACTGCCTCAGAAAGACTACATACAACGAATTGCTAAAGCCTTGAAGTGTCCTGTGAAAATATTACATATCTTTCAGCTTTTCTTTATGCATCTAGTCACTGGTAGGGCTGAGTTAGTCCAGCAGTTCTTGAGCATTTTGGGCCTATTTTACTGTTTGAATTATAATTTCCCAGCAGTATTTTGGTAGTTCTAGTGAAACACATTTTGCCATTGTCAAGAGAGTACAAAATGAATCCAGCTGACAGGTTAAGAATTCTCCATGGAGAGCTAGAAGGAATGATATTCCTATTGTTTTCATGAACAGGGGGTGCAAGCTGCTGCATACCACTGGAGAAATTTTACAAACTAGACACATTCCTCAGAGTCTATCAAGAGACCTGAAACACAAGCCTGTGGACACAACTCTGTGGATCAGAAAGGTACTAATACGCTTATTGCCAATCCATGGGCCAATAGGAAAGTGAAAGAGCCACTTCAGATTTCCTTTATTTCTCCTCTCTTCCCTGGGCATCTGCAGAGGACCACTATGAAAGCCAAGATGTTGCACTGGTTGGCCCCAGCACAGCCATTGAAACCCACCATCCTACTCAGTCTGGAAGAAGATGCCCTCCAAAGACTTAAGAGAAGTTAGTAGAGCAGCAATGCTGGTTTGGTGCCGTATGGTCCTCATCATCTCCTTGTTACCAAGGCAGCTGCCAGCAGAAGTAGCACTACAAAGGCACCTGCACATCGAGCTGCTCCTACTGCAAGTGCCCAGGGACAAACTCGAACCTATCTGCCTGTCAGGAAACACACCAGGCTTTCACTGGGATAAATGCTGTTCAATCATCACACCACTTTCATGCCAGGGAAACCTGGCCCCCAGACCCCAATAATTCTTAGCAACCACCAACAGGCCTATACTGTGTTGGCAATAGAATAAGGTGCATTGATCTGAGAAATATCTGCTGCTTTTCAACACCACCAGTGGTTATTTGGAGGAGGTTGGTTCATTATCCTTCTCTTAGGTTGTTCCTCTAAGCATCAGGTCTTGGGGACTGCAGAATCTCAGATAATTTTTTCTTTAGTGTTGTCAAGGGAAGCCTGTGAACAACTAGATGTTCAGAGATGAGACACCATGACATTTAGGTTGCTTCAGTATCTCTGTGTTGCCCTCTGAAGGACCATCACATGGAGTCCATTCACTGACTTCTCTCTCTTTCTTCCAAGGAAGAGGCAAATCACTCTATTTAAAATGCTTGGTTTTTTCCACAGAGAACAGTATTAGTATTAGATGCAGATGTCTACAGTGGAGAGGACTAATTTTACCATAAAACTCCTCATAAGACCCTTCTAACTGTTTATTCACTTGATGTAAACTTTCAAGGTTTTGAAGCCAGGCTCATAGGGTGACTTCTCATGGTCTGTAAATTGCTGGTTCAGGTCACATTTCTTCCCAAGAGGAGCAAAACTGCATGGCACAGCGTATCATCTCTCCAACAAAATAACAGTGTGGGCTGGGTTGCGGGCAATCGCCAGGCTGGGATGGCTTCTGAAGGTCAATGGCATTAAAAAACCCGGATGCTGGGATGTTAGATAGCTCGACAAGGAGGCAATACACAGTGGTCCTGCACCACCAGAACATACAGACATGCTCCTCCTGATAATGATCCTCAACCAGGCTCTGGAAAGACTCCTTCCTTGCTACCTGAGCTACCTCTTGCCACCCTGAGACCTTCAGACTTGCCAGGCTTGTGGCTTGAATCCCGTTCTGTGGCAATCAGAGATAAAATTGTTGTCTGAACCTTCAAGCAGGTCATAGATTTGAGCATTTTCATATCAAGAAAATGCCATGTGTCACAGAGACATATTTCAAAAGCCTTGTTTTCATTCCAACACAGAAGAAAAACAAGTTTGGAAAGTCTTAAGGTTACATGCTGTCCTGCTCCAGTGTCATTCTGGTTTTCCCTCATACAGAGGCTGATGTCTCTCCAGGAGCCTACAGTCATTCTGCAGCTGTATTTGCACAAGTCTCGGTCATACCTGTCACCTCCACTTTGCTACCCATGAGAACTGAAGCTGGGCAGCCATGTTAGCTACTGGCTAAAATGCTACAGAGGCAACTTTGGAGAAGGAGCTCGCCTTGATAACCATTGAAAAATGGTGGCCTCTTAGGGCTTCCTAGAGCATGTCATTCTATGAGGAGTCTAACACAGTGTAACTCTTTAATTAAATTGTGTGGGCACAGCTGACAGAGAGGCACAGTGTTACCTTCACGGTGAGAGCTTATATCAGGTCCTTCTCCCACTCCACACTACACTCAGAGTGAGAACAGAAGATCACACAGTCAGTATCACAGAACAGCAACTGCTAGGAGCAGCACAACCATTGACTGCTGAACCCATCTCAGGTGGTGGTGTCAGAAACCAGGGATGGATAAAAACCCCTTCAGAGGCTGCAGTTTAGGCTGTATCAATCTGATTTTTGCTGCAGGGCGGACACAGTTTGCCCAGGGGGAAATAATTGAATGACTCCCAGGTGGCCAGGTTGAACCTCTGCCTGAGGTATCCCATATTCAGCTATTGACAGCCTTCCTGATAGCAAGCCAATTACCACGGGGGCTGGAAGTAGCACACAGTTTGAAAATTGATCCAAAGCCACATTAGCAATGCTGTATGGAGACCAGATGCCTCCCTATAGCAAGATGTTGGGCTGGGGAACATCAATCAAACTCCAGCAAGTTGAACAAACAGTACAGGTCACTCAGGATCTAGCCCTTGGCATGGAGGCATGAATGTAATGGGACATTCCAGACCAGTCCATCTTACCCTAGCTCCTTGTGCTGGGCTTGGTGAGGGGCCTGGTGAGCTGGGTTCATCTTGGATCACAAAGATCTCCCTTTCTCATATGATGTACTCAAAGAGCCCTCCAGTCTCCTCTCCTACTTCGAACTGCTGTAAAGCAACGAGGGCCAGTGCCCAAAGCCAGAATAGCTTCGGATGTCCCTAGTAAGACCGGCCTACCTGTAGCAGGACACTGTTGCAAACCCAGCCCCCGTCTCACCCCTGTTCACTGGCCAGCATTAAACAAGTACCTACTTGCCAGAGCTGCTCTGTGCTCCTTGAAGACCCTTATCTTTGATGGTGATTGCAAACTCTGTATGTTTACAACAGATGTAGTGAGACACAAGCTCATAGAATTATAAAATGGTTTAGGTTGGAAAAGACTTTTAAAGGTCATTTGGTCTAACACCCATGAGCAGGGGCACTGGGCAACCTGGGCCAGGGTCTCACCACTCTCAGTGTAAAAAAATTCTTCCTTATATCTGCTTAAATCTCCCTCTTTTAGTTTAACAGCATCACCCCTTGCTCTATTGCAACAGAACCTGCTAAAAAGACTGTCCCCATCTTTCTTATAGGCCTCTTTTAAATACCGAAAGGCCATAATAATATCTCCCAGAGCCCTCTCTCTTCCAGCTGAACAATCGCAACTCTCTCAGCCTTTCTTCATAGGTTCCAGCCCTTGGATCATTTTTGTGGCCTCCTCTGGACCCTCTCCAACAGGTCCATGTCTCTTCTGTGCTGAGGACTCCAGAGCTGGACACAGCACTGCATGTGAGGTCTCAACAGAGTAGAGCAGAGGAGCAGAATCCCCACCCTTGACCTGCTGGCCACAGTCCTCTTGATGCAGCCCAGGATGGGATTGGCTTTCTGGGCTGAGAGTGCACAATGCCAGCTCCTGTCCAGCTTTTCATCCACCAGTACTCCCAAGTCCTTCTCCACAGGGTTGCTCTCAATCCCATCACCTCCCAGCCTGTATAGGGGATTTCCCCAATCCAGGTGCAGAACCTTGCACTTGGCCTTGTTGAACCTCATAAGGTTCAACAAGCTTACCCAATGCAATGTTTTTCTCAGCACATATATTTCTCCCTCGCTGCTGGGAGCAGTCGGCGTGTGTGTGCATGTGCGTGTTTCCACGCTGGTGTGGAAGGAACTGGGAGAAAACTTTGACCTCTGTGAATGCAACCAATGAGGTGGCTGAGGGAGTGATTTGCTATCACTCAGCACCACTCAACCACACAACAACCCTAGAAAACGCCACAGGCTGACAAACCACTCCAGGTCCTGCAGAGACATCAGTTACCTTTGCCGTGCTCTACCCCGCTACTGATTCCATTAAGTGCCGAGCAATTGAGAATGGAGGATTTTCAACAGGATCAGGTGCAGGCGGCAGGAACCTGGAGGGGCCAACCAGCAAGGCTCAGCCTGAACTTTCAAGCCTGGGTGACTGTAGCTGTGACTCTGGAGCAGGATGAAACCTGTTTAGTGATTTTCAGGAATGTTCTGCTGATAAGAGCAGTTGCTCTAAGTTGCTGAACGAATGCAGACGCTGGTGCCCTGCTTCCCAGATAAAAAGTGATTAAAGTCTCCTTAAGAGCTACTAAATCTGCTCTTCAGAAATTCCATTAAGCAATCTAATTAGCTAATTCTATTAACTGATTAGGTGATATTAATTAGTTAATTTAGGGGGGAAATTTATAAAGCTATTGAAGAAAATGCAGAAAAAGGAGGGGGACTTTCGGCCAAGAGCTTCCTTTCTTCACCCCCACAGTGCCTTAATTAGAAATTTTAATTAGCCATATGCTGGAGGTAGGGAATTGCTAATGGACCTCTGCTCTCCCCATCCTCTCTCCCTCTAGTCATGCATCTACTGGTAATTCATGGTGTCCAAAGCAACTATTGAGGTTTGAGGTTTGGCTTTTGGGTATGTTTTCTTCCATATTCTTTTTGTCCAGGCTGCACTGCACAGTGCAGTCGACTATTGATTTAGGAGATTAAAAAAAACCCCAAAACCTGGTACTTAAGGCAGAGCACCATGGGACCACTCTGAGCAGCTGTCTGGTAGCCTTCAAAAGCACTTTTCAATTTGCAGCCATGGGCCTTGGAAGCTGGCAAGTGTTCCTCATGCCAGCTTTACAGGCGGGTGCCCCTAGGCAAGGAGACCCCAGGTTTTGGTTCCTACCACTGCACAGTCTCCCGCCGGAGTCAGCTGCCTGTGGAGAGGCAGGACTGGAGAGGAGCGCTGCAAGCGTGGGGTGGCCCGTGGGTGGTGTGAAACAGAGATAAGCCAGTCCCCAGGCACGTTCCCAGAGGTCCTGGATGAGGACTCAGTGCTGGCAGCTTTCCACAGCATCAACCAGATTGGAAACTTGGCCACCATTGCCACTGATACCATGATTTCAGTTCCTGACGAATACTGGCAGTGGTGCAACCAAGCCTGCAAATCCTCCTGGCCTGGTATTATGTACATGAGCTCCAAACATGCCAAAACAACTCCCACTGTGTCCCAGGTACACATAAACCCAGCGTACCAGTCTGCCACCAGTTACACACAAATCTAGCAGGGGGAGGCAAGAAATCTCCCAGAAAGCTGCAGCGGTCTCTCCCGTCAGGCACCCATGGAGAAAAGGCTCAGCATGCTCCAGGCACCTCTCTAAATATCTACCCTACCTCTGTTTACAGCGTCCTTTCTCCAAACATGATGATTCAGGAAGGAATGGGAGGGGGTACAACCACCACAGGGTCCCCAAATGCTCCAAGAGCTGCTGACATAATTGCATCCCAGCCACTCAAGGAAGACTCCCCATGTTCATTAGCTTTGATAACCCAGGTGGACAAGTGCAGAGGTGGGGGAGATGCAACCTGAGGGACAGGGTCAGGTGGTTGTGGTGAAGCAACAGCTACTGCAAGTCAGAGCCCTTGTACTTGGGCCAGGAGCTCTGTGGGGCAGAGTGGTCTCATGCATCACTTCTGCAGCACCTAGAGGAGACCATTCTCCAGGATGAGTTGCTACGACAGAGCAAATGCAAATGAAGTCCCGGACCATGGTGGCTCCATTAATATTAATGCTGTCAAAGTTACTGCTAAAAACACCAGTGCTACTGCCCACCTCCTTACACATTTACACTAAGCAGGTTTCTGACACCAAGAAGTGTCAGCTTTTAGTATAAATTTTGAGGCTTTAAGCTTTCCAATTATGCCTGCACCACAAATTTTCAAAATGGAAGGTGAGAATACATGAAATCCCAGGAACAGGGACAAAGCCCCAGGGATGATGTGACTCAGCCAGGAGCCTTGGCAATGCTACTCAGCACCATATTCCAACCTGATGGGAAAGGAGGTTTGTGGGTGTCCTAGCAGGGGAAGGAGCAGTTCCACAGACTTCAGGTTCCCAAGGTGACCTTCTCTGCAAGGCATTCATCTTCTTGCATGAGACTTTATGGCCTCAACCACAAATTCTTCCTGCAAAGTGGAAACTGCCTCTCCCGCTTGTGGTGTAACCAAAGTGATTTCCAGGCTATGGTCATGCTCCATCCCAAGGCCATCCTGAGGCACAAGCTGAGTTTGGACTTCCTTTGAAAGGTGAACAGCCACCCCAAGTAACAAATATTGCTTAGAGCAAGGCAGAGGCTGTCTGATGAAACAAATTTCCACAGAGGTGGTTTGGTCCAAACCAAAACACGTAGCTTTTAACAAGCATATGGTAAAGAGACTGTTTCCCTCCTCTCTGGGCTGGATGATGAGGGGATCTAGGGGTTGTCCTGCCTCAGAGGGGCCAAGTCCACAAACACTGCTTGCTAAAAGCTCAGAGAAACTCCTGAGGATGGAGTAGCAGTGTACACATCCCCTGTTTCTCATAGCTTTCTTGAAGCTATCAATCATGCCAAAACAGGGTGTTACATGCCCAGAATGATCCAATATGATAATTTGCATATTCTTTTATTCCCAAGGGCCTGCATGCCATGCACTTGAGTGCTCAACCACTTTGGGATACTTCTTACCACTGGGTTAGGAACAAGAAAGCCCAAAGAGTCTCCCAACTCCTAACCAATAAAATCCTGTCCTTCCAAGCTCCCTGCTTTCCTGGGGCCCAGGAAACAATATTAGCAATAGTGAGCTGATCTTAAGGTTGACCTCAAACACATCCTTATCAACCTGTACTATTAGGTAAATCTCTGATGGCTAACCCACCTGCCTCTCATGATACATCCCCAGATGCTTGCACACTTGGGGAGCAATGCCCACCTTCAGCAACCACAGAGTTCCCACCTCCCTCACCCTGCTGTCAGTGCAATAGCAACAGGCCAGGAGCAATAAGGACAAGGCATAGAAGTGCTCTTGTTCTGAGCAGCAAAAAGTACATGGTGGACAGCTCTGGGGTTGACAACACTGTAAGCTATGTGCATAAAAAGCACAGAGCTGGATAAGGGCAAATTTCAAGCTCAAACTGCCAAAACTGGACACCACTGCTGAACTCAGCTGCATGCAGAAAGTGTCAAGGTAATTTTTATTGCTATTTCAACCCAAACTTGTTATTGTTTGTCTTATTTCTTTATTCCATGCCACATCCATTCTTCACACCTATCTAAGTCTGCTGAGTCATTCTGCTTATCATTTCATGGGACAAATTCTTTTCTTCCTTACAGTTTGGGGACCTGAATAAAGACGAGGAGACTCCAGATGCCTTGTGTCCAATGTGCCTCATCCTTCTTACCAAGTCTCACACAGAAATAAGTGCATTTCTTTCCGTGGGGTGTAATTCCAACATCATCCCCAATGGAGGATGAGAATTGCCATCAGCTGAAAACATTTCTCACATATCTTTATGTCCCACTAAGAGCCTGGGCCATACCTGTAAGGCCTATACTGAAGTGTGTCTCATATTCTGCTTTCTGCGAAAGAAATGCAGGAGGGCAGCAAGGATGCCCAGCATTAAGTGTTGGCTAAGAAGTCTCCCATTGGAGAAGAGGCTGAATGGCTTTGAATTCTGCCTCTGAAAGGAAAGAATTCTCTGAAGATAAAATATTAGAGGTTGTAAAGCCACGAACAAGCAGGGAAATACGGATATTAAACAGTTGTTCATTATTTCCCATACCAGGGGTCCCAGGAGTACTCAGGAAACATGCAATTAAGCACACCTGAGACACAAAAGGAAGCATGTTTTCCCAGTGTACTTAATTAATCCATGGAACTCCTTGCTGCAGGATGTTGTGAAGGCCAGAAGTCTGAGTGAAAATTCAAGAATTTATAGTGTTTAAATCATCATAGAATTATAGAACGTTTTGGGTTGGAAGTGACCTTAAAGATCATCTAGTTCCAATCCCTCTGCTATGGGCAGGGCCACCTCCCACTAGACCAGGTTGCTCAAACCCCCTTACCAAGCAATGGCTACTGAAAACCTTGGTCTGGAAGCTCCCTTCAGCTTCAGGAGTCCTCAACTACTGCCTACAGCAGAGGATGGCGCTTGGAAGAGCCCTGAGATGGGACACAGTGGGCTCCATGGGATTGAGCCCCTTACCATCCTCTTTCTTCTGCCATTCCCCACTGAGTCTCACCATGCAAACTGCAGCTCGGCATGTACTTTTGCGAGGATCCCTAGAGCAGCAGAAGTTGGTACTAAAGTTCAGCTGTAACAGGAGCTTTGTTTAGCGGTGCTGGGACCAGAAGGTCAGCAGCAGCTGCTCTGCCAGGGTTTAACGCTTTGTTCACCTCTGTGCACTCGCCCGTGCAGAATTTCCTGTTCCCCGGGCAGCGCAAGGAAGAACCTTCTTTTCTTTTTATTAACCCTATTATTCATCAATTTGAGCTCTGTGATAACACCAAAAGCGGGCCTGCCTGCAGCTCTGCTGTGCTCTAGGACAGCAGCCAGCAGCTGTTTTTCACTGCTTTTTCTCAAGCAACCCCAGGTGGCACCAGGAAATTCCGCTTGTTGTGTTTTTGCAAAGTGCTGTTCAAATGATGGTGGATCTTGAGTGCCGTGGGGCTGCACCACTGTTAGGGCACTTAAATCAGGGTAAAGCAGGAGGGCTCGAATAAAGTCCCACATTGCAGGAGATCAGTGTAGCAATGCCGAGCGTTCAACTGCTATTTCCCAGTGCAGATCCCACCTAGATTAAATTTTCCTGAGCATCTGCAGGGCTGGGGGGTGCATGTGTTAACCTGACAGAAGCTGGAGAAAGTTCAGAGGTGACCATAAACGAACAGACACATCTCTAGGAGGTCATTATGTGAAGTGGCTTGAGCACATGATGGACAGCCAGGAGTCCCCTGACTGCCAGGTGTGATTCTGCACCCCAGCACCATCCTAGCTGCACCAGCCAATAGTCACGAGCCCCTTTTCCAGCTCTGAGGACACAGGATTCAGCAGCATAGTTTGCATCTATTCTGCTAAGATGTTCTTTTCCTTCAAAAAAGGACAGCCACATTGCTGCTGCCTGCTGCCTGTGATAACCCCCAAATAGTGCCTGGGCATCACCTGGGAAACACCAGAAGGGTCATGCCAGGGATTGTTCTCACCATTTAACAGCATGGACAGTCTTGTGGGAGCCCATGATCACGACCTGAATACTTTACCATTTGAGATGTAGCTGATGCATTCACCCTCCCTGGCTGTTCTCAGCCCTAAAGATCTCCCCTAGACTGATAGCACGAGTGTTTCCCGCAGTTCCTGAGCAGCCAACCCAGACATTCTGCAACGGACCTGCCAAAGTCTCAGCGCAGCCCCTGTAGCTCTGCTTCCCCCAGGGCAACAACGTCTCCAGCTCTGGCGGCAAGCCACGTCCTGTACATGTGGCCAAGGCATCTCGGAGGAGATAAAACTGCAGCTTCCCAAGCACTCAGCCACCCTGCCAGGCCCAACACCACATGCCTCCCGGCTGAGCTGCTCTCGGGGTCAGCTTGTCTCATATCACAGCTCTTCAGCAGCCCCTGCCTGATCATTCAGCTACAGTCCCAGGAGTTATGGCTTTAACTTACACCTCTCTGTAATGGTTATAGCCTTTTATTCTCCAGCCTCCTGGCTGAACAGACATGACACTTTGACCTGAAAACTCAAGAAACTGCAATTACTTAGAAATTGCCCCTCCTCTTCCCTGGAGTTTGCCGGTGTGAAGTTTCTCCATGGCTTTGCTGTTTAGTGCAAATCTGAATCAGTGTGCTCAGACAAGAGCGTCATAATGTTGGCCATGTCACATACTGGGTTCCTTACATCACCACCTGGCAGCACTCACTGTCATCTTGTGTGTCAGCTCTGGGACTTCTGTGCTCTTTTGTAAAATGCCAGAGGACTCTTTGTGCCCACTCAAAAATGGCTTGGAGGACTTGGACGGTGCTGGCCATCAACAAATGCTGGTTGACAATATCCCACAAGGGCTTGTGGAGTATGCTTAACAGGTCATCTTGTGAAGGCTGCTTCCACAGATCACCAGTCTTCCTGATTATGATCACATGAAGGAAAGGCTTTCACGTGCATGGATGCTTCAGCAAATTCATTTCTGTCTAGATTTCTATCATGAGCATTTATCAGGCCAGACTTCTGCACCACCAATATATTAGAAGAAAGAGGTACAACAGAGCCATTCAAGGGAACAACCCCAAATAAACATCCCTGTCAATCTGGAGATGCTCAAGCAAAACGATACAGCCACTGCCATGTGGTCCACAGTAAGTCTCCATCTGCACACAGACAAATGTAAGGAAAAAGCCTTTTATAGCCGGGTGGAAGCTGCTTCGCTTGCTGAAGCCACAGAGGGGAAGTGGGATCACACGACGAATGACGAAGATATCTCCTCTGCCAGCTCCACCACAAGCAGCTGTGGCTGTGAGAATTCAAGATCTGACAGCTCTGACACTTCACAACATACTGGACCAAATTATCCATGGAGGTAAACGGTGCTCAGCTCCAGCAGAATTACACCAGAGGCCAGTTTTGATGTATCAGCTGCAGAGGGCAGTGGGAGAAGGCAGATGTTCTTATCTGATTTGAACCAGATCATGCATCACTGGTAATCCCTGTGGTAATATATAATTTTGGGCCAAGCCAAGAAACCCGATCCGGTGCTGGGTCCTCCAGCTGTTACTGCACTACAGTCATAAAAACTACTTTGTACACCTGCTTGCATAATCCAGTTCCATGGGGTTTCAAAGCAACCTTCCTGACCATCCCCAGAGACCAGGTTTGCCCTGAAGAATGAAGCTGGATAGTTCTTGTAATTGTAGCTAATGTGGTGAGCATTGGCTGCCTGCTCCTCTAGGTTTGTTAGCATGCTTCTCATTGTGAAAGCATCGGTCATATCCTTCACTGTTCAGTGGTTGGTAAATCCACTGTGAGATGCAAGCCACAAGAAGGCCCAGACATACCTTTCTGCATGGGCACTCAAGGTGACCAAGACTGGCTTTTGCTATGCTGTGGACTGGGATGGGAATATAGCCAGGACTGAATGCAAGGATCTTTCACCATCCTCTAGAAACAGATAAGGAGACACAACCACCACTTGCAAGAGTGACCTTTCGAGAAAAATTCAAGATTAGTTATCTAGACCCAAGTGAGGGACTCCTTAATGGGCTGTGATCACCACATAGCCCTTATTAAAGACAGTCCTTATAAGGACAAAGCTTGATCCCATCTGATCCTCAGGGCAAGCAGCAGCAGACTCAGGATCTAACAGAGGTAGATTTTTATCCCACTTTCATCTTTTCATTCTTCCTTTTCCCTGAAATCCATGGGAATGATTCCATGATGTAGAAACATAAAAGGGAGTATGGTGCTGCAATTTCCTGTGGAGAGGCAGCTGTAAGTCAATTACCAGTTATCTTTAAGCCAGGAAAAAGTCCCTGAATTTAAGAGCAGAGACATCAATAAAGTCCTACTGGGATGGACTCTTCAAATAAAAGAATGAACATTTTTGCACAGTTTCTTTTGAAACCACAGAAGAGCAGTGCTGAGCAGGAATAGAGCTTTCTCTGTGATTCATTGGAGGACTCAAAGACTCCAGAGGAAACGTACCCTCCTGCTGTAAATGACAAAGGACTAGCTTTCCTCCTTTTCTCACCAGTTGCAGTCAAGTCAAAGCAGATGTGGCAACCCACAGCAAGTCAGGGTTTGAGTTGGCTGCAGCAACCCAGCGTGTGGCCGAGGCTCTGGCCACTCCATGTCCCAGCCCTTTCCAACAGCTGTAGGAAGGTTGTTCCCTAGAAGAACTTTCAGCTGGTCTGTCCGCTGCAGGTTCTTCTCCTGTCCCCTGCAGCAGGCTGTATTAAATAATATAAGGGACATCTGCTGTCTGTGGTTCATTTTCTTTCATCCTTTCCCAAGGCAGAGACCAGCCTGGCAGGAAGTCCAGCTCCCTTACATTGTTTTGGATCTCCCTGAGGCAAAGAGGTGGAGAGAAGACCCCCCCAGGTCACACCCAGCAGTTCCTTTTAGCAGCATATTGTAAATATTTGGGACAACAGCCTTCTGGATCTGCTCAAACTGGCCTTTTGCCAGTGCAGAAAAAGACACACATCCCAGCAAGTGTTTTGTTTAATTTCATTCTGGCCCCTTCCTAACTGTGCAGGTACTTACAGGGATGGAAGGTGACCTCAGGCCAAACAAAGTCAGTCTGTGGACTTTCCCACTGGATTCAGCAGGTAGGATCAGGCCCAGAGCCCCATGGAATCCAAGCATCTGGCAAGCACGATTAATGCATTTGCCCTGTTAACACCTGATGCAATGGACTGTTTATCTTTCCTGCCTCTGGTGCAGGATCCAAGCCCCACGCAAATTAAGAACTCAAAAATGCCTAAGGGTTTTGCAGCAAGAGGAAGACCCCACACCTCCCTGTCCCCAAACTAAACCATGCCTCTTGGATTCCTGCACACTACCTTCAAATTGGCAAAGGAATTATTGCTCCTTTCTGAGAAGAAGACCTGGATGTAGCTCGCTACCAGATACAGGTGAACTGTCATGGTGCTGGTTTGGATAGCAAGATTAGCTTCCTATAGCCTGGAGCCAGCCTTGGGACCTCAGGATAAAGCATTCCTACCAACAAGATGGGTTAAGGGAGCAGAGAGAGGGAGCAGATCCCTGTGCATGTATCGTGCCACTAAGACAAACAGCTTCAACACTCCCAGTAACTTTTTCTCCTTCTTGTTGTCTTTCCCTTGGTGAGCTTGTAGACCTACCTTGTGGCCTTGCCTGGCCTTGTACCTTGTCTTGTGTGTTTCCTCATCACTGTAGGATCAAAACACATCCCATAAGTGCTGGCAAGGCAATAAGAGTGCTTCTTGTTGAAGTGCAATTGATTCCACTGCCACTGATGCGGACAGCATCACTGGGGACTGAAATAACATCAAACTAGCTTGATTGATTAAGCAAAGCAGCTAAAATGGATATTAGAACCCTCTATGGCAAGAGGTATTAAAAGCAAAAAGCATGGTAAAGCCCAAGAACACCAGCCTCCAGCTGTGCTGAAGGGAGAGGAATTAGGGGAAAATGGGGAATTTTTTTCTGTCATTTTATTCAATCTCTGTCTCAGCTTCACAGAACTGGAGAATAATTTGGGTTGTCAGGGACCTCTGGAGGCCTCTAGCTCAATGCTCTGATCAAAGCAGGTCTAGCTTCAAGGTTGTATCTAGTTGTTCAAGGCCTTGTTCCATTGAGTTTTGGTTATCTCTGAAGATTGAGACTTCTCACCCTCTCTGGGCTTCTTATCATTCAGTGCTCTCATGAGAAAGATGCTTTTCCTTACGTCCTAAAGGAATTTCCACTGCTGCAGCTTGTGCCATTTCATCTCCTCTTGTTGTGTGCTTCTTCTCAATAGCCCTCCTTCAGGTAGCCAAACACACCAAAAACCTGCCTCCTCCTTTTGCCTTCTTTTCTCCTGACACCTTGAAAAATCCCTTTGGCCCAGAGCAAACCACTTTAGTTTTACTTCTAGTAAGAAAAGTAGCAGCAATGAGTGCTGGATTTTGGTTGTAGGGGTTGGTGTCACCTCCCTTTCCAGCTACACTGCGCTTTGCTTTCCAGCAATTTGCAGTTGAACGTGCAAATGCGCTTCTGAAAACCAAAAGTCACATTTCTCATCAAGCTGAATATTCACCGGAAAAATGCACCCAAGGAAAACCACTAGAAATTGGGTGCCTTTGAAAAATTTCACCCATTCTTAGCATCCTCCCCCTCAGCTTTTCTGAGTGTTAAATATTAAAGTGAGGAGCTGCTGGCTTTGATACAGAAGTAGTAATTCTCTGCCTGAGGTATTTCCTTTCCTGGTTCTCCTCTCTTTCAACTCAGAGTGATTTTTTTTTTTTTTAAATTCTGTAGTATTTGCCTATTTCCAACACCTCCCCCACGTGGCATGATGTCAAATCAGCAGCAAGCAGGCCAGCAGGAACGTATATTCCCATTACCTTCAGCACTACAGCGAAATCTTTTAAGATGTAGCCAGTAAATTCAGCCTTCTGCAGGGCGATTGCTCAGCAGAAGTCCCTCTTACATGAATGTCACCATGTGCTTCCCACAACAAGGCAGCCAAAAGGCTCCTGCTGTTGCCGGCAGATGGTTAGAGGGTCAACCATCACAGCGCCAGGGCTTTCTGGATGGCTTCACTGGGATGCAGGTAAGCAGAACTATTGCTTTATGTCTGGGGAGAAAATGCAAGGCCATGGCCAACGTTGGGGAGCCCCACAATGTGTATTTGGAAGGGTTTCCTCTGTCAGACCCAGTACAATTACCTAGGCAAGGGCAGAAGATTTCCAGTTGTCATGAGTCCTGCTCAGCTCCTGGACTCTCTGTAGTCCTGTGGCAGTGAGGTCCACAGGCCAGTGTGAAATGTCCCCATTGAAATTTGGTTTTCCTTTACTAATTCCCTTCTGTTATTACTTTTGTCCCATATCAAAGGCTAAGAGAACAGAATTACCTTGTCTGAGAGCTGAGACAGAGGCAAACATGAAACAAATGATCCCAGAACCATTTTCTTAACCCGCTAACACATAAATGAATTACTAAGAAAGCACTTTCATTTCCTTTCTTTTCTAAAGCAAACCAAACCTTTGCCTGCTTTAACTCAACCAAACTGTTACTAGATCACCCTTCAGAAGATGACTAGACCCAAGGAACTAGATAAAAGGTATCCGGGGACACCCACAGAGGTATTTTGGCATCCAACTGTTTGTTACAAGTCTAAACTTCGACTCATTTCAAGGAGATGAACATACGTAGGTCTAGGCAATAGGTGGGACTTGATCTTTGCCTGTCCCCACTGACCCAAAAAGAGGGTACTTCTGTGCAGCTCTCACCACGTCAGAGTAACACTTATACCCAGTTCAAAAAATGCAAGTGTTATGTGTGAAAAATGATGTTAGGAAATGAATCAGACCTGTGAAGACTCTGATCATGGTCATAGGAGGCAAGCTCCAGAAAGAAGCATGAGCTTCTAGGCTTCTGCCATGGATAGCTGGTGCCCTACAACACTTTCCCTACTGCTAGGGACAACGGTGATCTATTTGTTTCATTACAGGCCTTTGCAGTCTGGGTATTTTAAGCTGCTGCCAATTAGCAATGTCATAGTAATTTAGTTTCATGTAGTTTTAAGCAGAATGAAATGTTTCTATCTGTATTTCTCTCTTGTTCCTTCTGCAAACAAGAAAGGGAAATGCTGATCAACCTGACAGATAAGACAGATGTAACTATGGTCGATCATTTAGATTAACTACATTTATCAGGCAGTCATTTCATATTCCCACATTCCTGGAGCACAAGGTAGCTTTCCTGTACTATAAAAAGAAAGTGTGTTGCTGGATTGCAGAAACCTGAAATATATTTCTTGCCATAAGAAGTATCATGGGCCTCTACAAAGCAGAGTTTTATGTCTTTAAAAAGCCCTGTTGCCACATATTTTGTAGCAAAACCTAGCTATGCAAGTTGGCAGTGGGCCATCACCTGTATTTTCAGTCAACAACATCAGCTTATTCTTGATCTGAAGTCTTGACCCACAAAGAGCCTTCCTTACAGTTCAGGTGAGAGGTGGGCATGCAGTCCCTTTAGCAAAAATGTCCTGCATTTCTACACCCAGCTGGACTTCTTCCCTTTTTCAATGACATCAATAAATCTGGGCAGGGCTTATCTTGAAAACAAGACCCTTAAATGTAAGCAGCTGAGTGTCACCATCTACGCATGAGCTAAATGTCCGAGTTCCCTTAATTGTAAGCAGAGATCTGGGCCTTGGTTTGGTTGTTCAATTAGATACCCAGTGCCACTGGAGTGCTGGGGCCTGAGTTGTTGGCCCCAAGTTGGAGTTGACTTGTGAATGGCTCACAACCTAGCAGAATGTTTTGTTTTTCTTATTGGCTTCACGTTTCAGAGTCAGAACCTGGCCCACCTGTGGCTCTGTGGTTTTGCCCTCACCCGCATGGTCATTACTGGGGTGGTGGGTGAGGCCAGGATTATATTAACCATGAGCTGATCAATTGGAGGAGCTTCCTGTTGGGTGTGGCTTCTGTTGGGGCTGGTTGCATCTTGATGAGCTCTCTGGGTGGTGTCCTTCCATGTGAAGGGCCACTGAAAGAGTCATCTCTGTCTGTTGTGTCTAGCAGGCAATGCTGGCACCACAGTGGGCAGCGAAAGAGGTGGGTCCACAGGAACCTATGGCACAGTGTTGGCCTGTGTGATTAGGCAACTGACAGCAGCATAAAATGATGATGATGGCTGAACCAGCACAACAGCCCCTTGACTTCTGGATAGCCAGCTGTACACAACTGACAGTTACAATCAAGGACCTTTGAGAGACTCTTGTGGGGCAGCAGCTGAAGCCCATACAGGGAACTTGAGGCCATCTCAAAGACACAAGGCGTTATGGTGGGAAGGGAGTCATAACCCTACCCAATACAGTCAAGTAAATGCAGGGAGAAGTTCAAGTGCTCAGCTGGTGCCTGTCTACTCCAGAGGAAGCTAACTTTCCCTGCAGACTCCACTAGCTGCATTGGCTGAGTATCTATCAGCTACAGCAGGAACACAGATGCCTAGACCTCATTTGGACACCCAACATCAGATGCCAAAATTTTTTTGTCATCATTTCGCACTCAATTGCCTCTTTTACTGAATCAGGTCACATCGCCCTCAAGTGGAGAAAGGCACGATCACAATGAGCTATGCAAGCCAGTGATCTCCAGGATGTTGTGTTATTTCGACTGCACAGAAACTCCAGGGATATACCCAGTCTTCCAGAACAATGTGTACTGTGTAAAAGCTTGGTTGCAAGAACACAAAGGTTGCAAAGTACAGACCAAAAAAGCTACAGTGGAGAAGGCCATAAATCATTCTGCCAAGCCACCACCATAATTCAGCCACCTCATACACTTCCATTATGATACTATCTCACCCAACTCAACATCAAACAAAAGGCGGTAGCAAAGCCAAGAAGATGATTTACCTCTCCTGGATACCCACTGCACCTTAAAAACAAGAAAAAAAGTGTTTGCTTTATGGTGGAGTCTGCCTGGTTCACTGTCCAACCATAGTGCTGAATGAGGTCGGGGTCTTCTGCTGAAATATGCAGGATCTTGTAAAAAGAAATCAAAACAGGAGATCAAACTGAGCTGATGTGAGCAGCCTGATTTCTGGCAGCTTCTAGCACCAGGGTGCTTAACTTTGCAACCTTTGGAGTCTTACTATTGTTCTTAGTTGGACTTTTTCCAGCTTAAAAAAAAAAAAAAAAGAAAAAAAAAAGAAAACCAACACAACAACAAAGCAGCAATGTAAGATCAAGAGCTCTTTTATATAGAAACATATTGACTATTCCTTCTTGGGCTTAGAGAAAAATTTGAACCTATTGGTAAAAGTACAGCTCTTTACAGCTTGAAGGAATGTGTGATGGTAGTTGCAGGTGATTACCTCTCACTTGGAGGCACTGCCAGAAGACAACACCCTCTGTACCCTGCTTGCTTGCTAGATGGAGGAAGAATGGTGAAAACAAAATTTTCTGAATCCTTCACCTGGCTCTGGGAAGGAGCATTTTCCAGCAGTGGCAACTAACCATACAGGTTATGCAGGAAATGTAAAATTGGGGTGTCTCCAGTTCACTGACTGCTAAGAGACCTCCCTTGCTTACATGCTGTCCTATTTCAGCTTTGTTTCTTACCTCCATACCAGGGGAGAAGATCTCCTGTGGAGGTAGTCCTATTGCTTGGGATTCTCTCTGTCCCCTTCTCTTCCTCCACATCTACTCCTTCACTAGATCTCCCAATTTATCCTGTAAGCTGTAGAAATGGTTGAGCACTCTATCAGAAGTGATTGGCATAGATGAGATGCCCCAGGTTTATAATGAACAATTCTGACTGCCTTGGACATGCCAGGCAAATGGTTTGGGTCAAGAAAAGGTGGCTTCTGGAACAAACCTTACTCTCTTTGATTCACAGCAAGCAGATTTCCACTACAACATAGCCTGTGCCTAACCTGTTCCCAGATTCCCCTTCTAATCTCAGCCTGTAGCAGCATGTGCGCAGCCCATTTTACAGCACAAGGACCTAATTACATTTTCCAGCTGTGCAGCAGACTCCTGCAAAGCAAAATAAAGCCTATTAATGTGCATTTCTTAGCTACCACTCTTGGATCTCTTGGAAGCAGTCCATGGCTTCCTGGCTGACAAGTGGTCTGAAGGATGCCTGCACCCTTCCACTTCCACCAGGAGAGCTTTTCCTTTTCTCATCCCTGCTCTTTTCATGCATCAGGCTTTCCCTTTCCGCCCAAGTCCACTTAACATCTCCTCAGACTACTAATTGCCCTCTGGAAAGCACCACGAAACCAAATCCATGCTCTACTGCTGCTTTGGCAGCAGCTGATGGCTATTTCCCTCCCCGTTGCAAAAAGCCTGACAAGTGTCTTCATGCTTCTGCATCCAGCAAGCCATTCCTCTGACTCGGAGTGGGTTTGTGTGAATGTACCATCTCCTGCCAACGTGGAGAGGAGCCCGGCCACTGAAGGGAGGAACCCAGCGAGGCACAGTTGGTCTGGGAACAAAACCAGATGCGCTGAGATTAGCAAGAGTCCCACAAAGGTGTTACCACAACAGCCAAGACATGGCACAGTGCAAAAATGAAGGAGGGATTTAAATACAAGAGAGGAGGGGAGTGATGCTCTCCAAGAATCCCTTGCTCATCAAAACCAAAAGAAATCTTAATGAGAAACGCAGGCCTCAGGCAGTCACAGGGAGTCTATTTAAAGGAGGTTCATATTCTACTCCCTACAAAGTTTCATGGAGCATTTCACGGCATGTAAGTGATCATCTAACTTTATCTCCTCTATATAACAGGCTGTGAGCCAACCCTTTTTGGAGCCTCACAATGTAGATTTGGAAACAGTTCTTCACTGAAAGGGAGGAAACAGTGCTACATGTTGTAGCCAAGAGTAGGAGATACCAAGGCACCATAACCTAGAGATATGGCCTCCTGACTGCAGGGTGCTGGGATGAATCCTTCCTCATATGATGCAGCCCCAGGGTCTGGGGCTGTGCTCCCAACTTATCCTGGATCTTAAGGTAATTCTGCAAACCAACCGCTTTGATAACAGAGAAGCCTGGATGAAGGTAGAGCTGAGCTGCAGGGATCTGTGAGTGCAAGCCTGCCCAAGCATGCTGGGCACCACAGCACTGACCCAGCTTTGCTCAGCAGAGTGGAATGAGTACAAGCTGGACCCGGCATGATCAGACCAATCTACAAATTATTACCTAGAAGGGCTTTACAACCTTTAGACACTCTGTTTAAGTCCAACTTTTTTGGGAGGGTTAATTTAGCACCTAGCACAGCGTCATCTATGAAATAATACACAATAACCATTGGAAATAGTGCAGAATATAGATTGGAGATTAGCATATCTGAACTGCTACGGACAGCTTAGGGAAATGTAACATGAGTTAGCCTGACCAGTAGGTAAAGAGCTTGAGAATGTCAAAGGTGTGAAGTGTTCGGGATTTTCCTGGGGAAAAGGCTAAGAGAAACAGCTTGAGTGTCATGAAGCGAGGAAGCAAATTTTTTCTCATTCAGATTAAGATAAAATGGTGTGATCACAGCCATCTGTTTCAGCTAGATGAGGATATTTTTAATTATTTCTTAAGAAAATAAAAGAGGGATCTGGTGCCCCAGTTGCATGACTGTCCCCAAGCTGGCATTCATACAATGTCCTCCACCACCAGCAGATTCTCCAACCTTGCATGAATTTTCCTCTCAATACTTATGCCAAATTTCTAGTATTGTCCTTGAAAAAAACCAAACAAAAAAACCCACAAAACTAAACTAAACAAAGCAACAGAACACTTCCCTTTTGATTGCAAGTATATGTGCTTCCTCGTTTTACATTTGGGCTTATTTCTATTTCGTGTGCACATTTGCATGTGATTCCCATTAGTTCCAAACTTAAGTTTCCCATGCCATATCTGCTGTGCTTTATCCTTTAGCCCATGATGGTGACTGATTATATTAAGGAAAATTTGCTCTAATCTGTCATCATGAAAGTCTAATCATTTTGGGGCAAGCTCCCTGAATTCTTATGAATGATGACCTAATGTCTGGGAATTAACAGACCACAGTAATAGGTAAATAGAGGATACTTTGGAGCATCCTGAGGATGCTGAGACCATAAAGACTCAGGACATATTTGAACTGTGGCTGAATTAGGGTGAGCACCACAGGAAAATTCATGGTTTATGGGCTCACCACATGGAGCTTGCTTTCTGCCCTAAAAAAGAGACAGTGGCTGTATGGTTTTCACTCTGCTACCTGCAGCCTGCTCTGCCTGCCCTCCTTCAGGTGATAACATCTTCTTGGCTTCCAAAGGGTTGAGATCTCACCATGGGAGGGCTCACACTCAAATCCCACATCTGATCGCAGTGGCCACCCTCTCACTACACAAGCCCTCTCCTTCTGCTGGTGACAACAGAAAAACCGACCGAAGCCTTTCCACCCCCATTTTCCAGTAATCTCCTGAATGAGCCATCGGGGCCACCCATGCAGGTCTCCCTGGGTTTCCACAAAAGGCACTGAGATGTGCTTCCACTCCCTGTAGGTGTAAGCTCAAAAGCAAACCAGCCCTGCTGACTCACAGGCCCCAGTATGGCTCTTCACCAACTTGCTCCAGATGAGTCACCCCACGGGTGAGTAATACATTGCATCTGCACTGCGTATTTATGGCAGTTTTGCATTGACCATGTCAGCAGGGAAATTGTTTGTGTAGAGTAACCATGGAGAGAGAGGAAACGTTGAAGAGGACCGAGAGGTTAGGGATGAGGAAAAACCAAGAGGGGAAAACATATTCCACCTCCGAAACCCCAGAGTACCCTACATGTGTGTAAGCAGTGCTTAAAAAGGAAATATTTGCCTGTGGCTTTTATTTTCTTTTTTTCCCTCTCCACGATGTGTTCCAGTTGGGAGAAGCTGAAGTGCTGTAAACAGTAGCCTTGTGGTGATGTCATGCTGGAGCCCCTACAAATCTTGCAGGAAGCATGTTGGCACAGTGGACTCAGCTGTGATGAGCTTTTCCCATGACAATAGCTCTAAGCGGGTGCATTGAAGGTACCTGGCAGGTTCTCCTCACTAGTCCTTTCACCTCACCTTACACACTTCTGTGATCACATCTCACTGGTTTGGCTCAAAAATAATGACTAAGTGGCTGCTGAAGGTAGACCCCAAAACCTTGCTGCCTTGCTGTCTATTAAGTTTTGGGATGACAAGAGTTGAGAGGGCAGGAAAAGGGATAGCTGTGTCAATCGGGTCATACCAGACCCTGCTTGCAGAGGGCTCACTTGTGTGTTCTCCCCTCTATCAGTATATTTCGTACCATCCAGACCACTTTTGCGAGGGAAAAGGCCAAAAAAAGCCCATCATTTTATTCTGTAATGAAAGATGAGATATCTTTTTCCAGGAATAGTTCACACCACAGGACTTTTAATAGGCAGTAAAGGATTATGACGTTATTATTATGAGTTTTCATAAATAGCTAATCAGTCAACAGTTATAGTCACCTATAAACATTCCCACTGATATGGTTTCAACTGTTTGTTAGAGATAGGACTTGTATCTACAACCCCGCTTCACTCTGTATCAACCCAATGAATTAGTCATAAGCATGGTCAGTTTTTCTTTTGTTGTTGGTCTCCAGGCCAGAAGCATCTTTACTGATGGGGTTTACAAGGCTGCACGCCTGGCTCAATTCTGAACATGATTTATTTGCCCACCTGCCTTGTAGAGACAACATCTCCCCCTGCAACCAAGGGGAGGGGGCTGCTCTGCCATGCTGGTTGCAACGCAAACCATAGAATCCCTGACTGCAAGATGCAACAGAAAATAGTCCTGCATTTGCACAGGTTGTACCATGAATGTTCACAAGAAATAGAAATGAAGACTCTTCTTGCACTGCAATACAGAGCTCAACTTCTCATTTCACTCACAACAAAACACAGCTGAAAATGCTCTTTTGGCAAAGGTAGTTGGTTTTTTTAATTAATCACTTAAAGTCAAGAAAGCGGCAAAAGCAAGAGAATATGTTTATGGACTGATTTGCTCTGCAGTGAGGGCTGTACTTTGTACCACTGAGAACCAATGTGCACATAATGGGTAAACACACAATGAGAATAAGCAGGTTTAATTTTCTTTCCAAACAAACTAGACAAGGGAAAGATTATCCCTTCCTTGGAGCTGGCTCTGCGCGTTTTACAGCCAACTGAAACAGCACTGCCTTCCCTTTGTGGTGTGTTTACCTTAGATTACACATAAAAATTAGGTATGCCGAGGTAAAAATAGCTACACAGTCTATCAGCCTGAAGATAAGGCTCCTTTTCATGACTTTTTTTTTTAAAAATGAACTGGCACTTTTCAAACTTCTTCACTCTACGACCAGTTTCCAGCCAGTCTATACAGCTACAGCTCAGTCCCTCCAGGCAAGGGCCAAGATGTCCTGGTGGTTACCGGCTGCAGAAGTAAAAGGTGGACTCATGGCACAGGGGCTGAGTGCTGGCAGCAGTGAAAGACATTTAGCAGCTCCGTGGCTAGTGTGACATCTTGCAACCAGTAACCAAGGTCCTTCCCATTTCATCCTGTTGCTGCTGGCTAACACTGTTTCTTCTAACCCACAACCACCTATCTGACGTATTGCACAACCTCCCCAGGCAGTTAAAACCCATCAGTTAGTAAAAACTGCCCTAGACTGCTCTCTGCAACCTCGATCCTGGCATGGGAAGTGTTTTTTTAAGTTTACTTTCACAGAAGAAGTACCCTGACATGAGTGGCTATCAGGTAACCCAAGGTACAGAAAACTTGCTAGAGGTTCCTTCTCAGAACCAGAAAGCCAGGAGCGAACTCTGTTTCATGAGCATTAAGAGACACAGGGATTAACTTGATTTTATGGCAGAGCTGAATTTACAGCTTGTCTACATGAGGATGTTATTTCAAACAAACAGAGGATGTGAATTAAAAGCATCAGGGTTGTGCCAAAATGTCTCTATGTGTGCTCTCATTTTTCTTTTCAAAATCCCTGCTTCTTTCTAGGAGGGACTGAGACAGAATGGCCATGGTGGGCAGGTCTCTGTTGACAGCAAAGCCTCAAGGACCCACATGTGAACCACAGGCAATGACTTACCCTGAACCCTGGGAACATCGCCGGCAGCAGCAAAGCGTGACAAAGTTGAGGGCCAAAGGTTGAATGGGAGAGCCAAAACTTGTGCTAGTGCTGGGCTGTGTTTGCCAAGAGTGACTGTCCTGGGGCTGGGAGAAGCTGGATGTTTTGCCAGCCTGACATTAGAACATGGAGATGAACAGATTAAACCACACGGTGTTACTTTTACATTGGACAAATACAGGCACTTTTAAAATTTCTTGGTCTCAATGTAAGTCTGAAACTCTTTGGAGCAGAGAGGTGCATCTGAAGTGCTGCACAGAGGCACAACTTTTGAGTTGTTCACATGGAGCATTATGGGTCCTACTCACATACCCTGTCCTTGGTGAGCCCTGGCTGCCCTGCTCTCACATGTACCTATCAGAAGTAGCTGTGCAGTGCTTTCCAGCACAAAGTCATGGCATTTTTGCACCAAAGGTGAATATCTTCATGAATGCAAGTTAGGTCACCTTAAAGGTCTGTAAGGTATGATTCATCTCACCCGAAGTGGATGTCCAAAATAGATCAGAGGAATCCTTCCTTCAAGGAGAGATTGCTTCATGCCATCCTGCTGCTCCATCTGAAAGAGTATGGATCCTCTGCACCATCAGACAACTCAGGTGAGAGAAAATGTATCTCATCTAGAGGGGTATGGTCCAAATTTTTTCCTGAAAAACAGCTATTGAGGCAGATCTTTAGGCCCTGTGTCTGTGATAGAGATGTCTGTGTTGTGTATTTCAAGTTCAGCTCTAGCTATCAGCTTCTGAAAATCAGGAGAATTTGGGTTCAGGTTTGGATGAAAAATGTATTTAGGTCAAGACCTGAATTCCTTAATGTGAGCACTGTATCTTGCTCTGGACCTCATTTCCTACTTCTCTAAAGGTGCATCTTTCTTGCAGCTAGAGAGTGAGAAACACACACAAAATAAACTGAAAATTTTCCTCAAAGACTAATGCTGTTGAAATCTGGCAGAAAAACAGAAAACAGGTTTTATTTTGTCAACAGGACACAAATGCAGGCATTTTATAAACAAGGAATTGATTCGATTGTTTCCAGAGGTATGAGAGCGAGCGAGAGAGATGAGATTTAGCTATTAAAGCCAATCTCAGGAGAGGGAGGGAATTAGTCTCCAGTTGAGCCAGATATTTCCCTCTCAAAAAAATAAATGAATCAAAGTCATGCTCAGTCAGCCAAATTATCCAAGCAGATGCCAGCATCCCTGGTTTCTGGGGTTTATGTGATTTCAGGAGAGGGATGCTGTATTATCTCTAAAAGGAGCATCCTGAAGGGTTTCAGGACTGCAGAGTGCCCCAGTTTGGGGACTATTAAATAAGGCAAAGCTGGTGAGTCCTAGAGCAGCTTCATTGCCGTATGGGTTTGATTTGTAGCTTGCCATCAAGCTCCACTTGGATCCAATTCATGCCTGCACAGCACCCTTTGTGGGTCACTTCCAAAGCTACTGCAGAACAGAGTTTCTTGCTCATGCCAAGAACCACTCTGCATTGCCTCATGCTTTGCCGTAGGTGGGTCTCATCTCTCGGTCCCCTGCTTTGCACTCGTGTACTCTGCCCTGATTTACACAAAGCAGGCAAGATGTACTTCATAGAATCATAGAATGGTTTGGGTTGGAAGGGACCTTTCAAGGTCATCTAGTCCAGCCCCCTTTCAATAGGCAGGAACATCTTCAACCAGATCAGGTTGCTCAGAGCCCCATCCAAACCAACCCTGAATGTTTCCAGGGATGGGGTATCTACCACATCTCTGTGTAACCTGTTCCAGTGCTTCACCACCCCCATTGAAAACAATTTTTTTCTATATCTCCCCTCTTTTAGTTTAAAACCATTATCCCTTGTCCTGTTACAACAGACCCTACTAAAAAGTCTGTTCCCAATAAAATGAAGTCACTTAATTAGTTCTGGAAAGGGTGCTGCCCCACACAACTATCCAGTTCTTTCCCCATTATCTAGCAGCCACAGGAATAAGGGCACAGATAAGCATCTGCTACGAGACCTTGGCTCCCAGTTTCCCTCAGGATTTCCAGCTAGGGTCACACAGAGTAGCCAGGATCTGAGTTTTCACAACCAGCCCAGGGAAATATGTAAGCAACTTGAAACACCTCCTTCTCCTTTCCAAATTTGCCACATGGAGAGACGTCACTGAAGTGAGCCAAGGGCTTGGCAGGACCAGCAGCTCTATGTGTCCCTTTGGTAGGAACAGATGATGCTGGCCAGCTGATGTAAAGACACATGAGCTATCTTTAGCATCTCAGAGAAGGCAGGATGCTCCTAGATATAGTGAGCAATGGAGGTTTTCTTCAGCTTAGAGCTATGCTCAGTGTTGGGGTCTCTTGCCTGGAGCCCACACCTTGCAGCAACTCCCAAGTCTCTAGTACAGCAGGGCCCAGCAGCGGCGTTCCATGGGGACATTTCTACCTAGAAAAGCCACCTCCAAACACCACTCATACATAAGAAAGGCGAAGCATGACTCCATCCCCTGGCTTCCTTCCCCACTCCTGACTCACAGCCTGAACTCAGCAGAGGGCAGAGGGCCAAGGAGGAGTCACATTTAACTCACAGCCCCCCTGCAAACCTCTTGGAGGAGGGTTTTCTCCTTAAGGACTGCATAGAGTAGATCCAGAGGCCAGCCCTGCAGCAAAAGGCTCTAGGACCCGGGGGAAGCCTGGCTGCTCGCCCTCCCCGGCTGCGTTGCATCCAGCTCTACCACAGCAGCTCCGGTTTCTCTCTCACATGCCCTGCAACGAGCTGGCTCTTCCTCAGGTGGAGAAACACGGGGCCGACGTCAAGCAGCCAGCCTGGCTCCCTTCCCAAGCCCTGATCCTATTAGCAGCGAGACGGTGGCAGCCAGCCCTGCCAGCCACGGGGACACCACGGGGACTCGCCATGGCCACCCCTCGCTCCACGTGAGCCCGGGAGGGATGGCTCAGCCAGCCAAGTACCCTTTGCCCTCTCCGAGGGACATGGAAGGGCAATGTGCCAGCATTCATCATGGATGAGCTTGGCTTGCTCTGGCAATGGCGTGACAGAGCAGCATCACCTCTCCTGGCAGTGCCAGGGCTGGGGGCAGCCGGCCATGGGGGTTTGCTCATGGGTTGTCCCAGCTCAGCCCCCTGCCCTCCACTCCAGTGGTGTCACTCAGCAAGTCGATGTGAGCAATTCCCCTCTGTCTCTGTGTAAGTGAGCAATCCTTATGCGAGTGCGGAAGGATGCAGCTGGGGGAGCGCCCATCCCCTTACTCAGAGGGGTCCCTATGGCCCTTACTCAAAGCCGAGCTGGGCAGTGCAAATGGGCAAAGGTGGCTGGGATGGTTTTTTGGAGAACTCTTCATTTTTGTGTGAATATTTTATTTTTTGCATGGCTGGCATTTATGTACAGATACAGATGTGTGGATACATGGACACACTTGCAACAAAAAGGGCTCTTCTTTTGGACCAGCCCGAGCCCCTGGAGGGAAAGTTTCCCTGGAAGGAAAACTCCCACTTCTAAGCAAACTGCGGAGAGCATTTTCATCCTAGGATTTCTGCTCTGGGAACATTTCTGTGTGACCTGGGCTTGGTGTTTGCCTGCCTTAGATCAGATCCCTGTGTGACCATCTGGATCCATATCAGTGCCTGGGTCAGTGTGTGGAAGGTCTGGGTCTGTTCAAATCAGAATATAAAGAGAGAGGGAGAGAGGGAGACCAAAAAAAGGCAGTTTTATAAAAGTTTGTCTGAAAGCTCGATTCACACTAAAAGCAGAATGGAAAATATGATCAAACCTGAGGGAGAAAGCTTTAGCAAAGAAAGATCCTGATCTTCCTGGGCAACCAAAAAGGCCTATCACAGGCGTGAGACACACACATGGGGTGACAAATGCAGACGCTCATAAGCCATGCTGTGTAAATAGGGAGCTCTCATAGCATCTCAGCATAGCTCCTGATGAGATGTGAACAGACTCATAGGTTATGGGAGACAACATATGGCCTTGCCACTTGCAATATCAGGGCTGCAACAAGCCAAGAAAGTTGCTTCTAGATTGGTGGCTTTTCACCATGACAATTGGTGCCACAGAGTCCTTTCAATGGATGACCATCTGCCCAACCTGCCTGTGAAGCTGGTCTGGAGCTTTTCAGCAGAGCTGCTGAGGAATCAGAATTCTAGCATTGACCCCTGGAGATGTATTCATGGACGAGGGGATAGGATTTAGTCATCTCACTCTGGGCATCTATGCTGCTTTCCAATGAGATAAGTGAGTAGCCCCATATGGGGTTTCTGCCTCTCTCTGCTCCCTCCACTGCACATCCTACTACTGGCCCAGGTGAGCTGGTTGGTCCTGGGCCAGGCACAAAGAAATCACTGTATTAGAGCTATTAGAGCTATCCCTGGGGTCAAGCCCTCCACTTACAGCTGTGACCACAGGCAGGTGCTTCAGAGAAAAGTGAGAGGCTCTATTGCAGCTTTTCCCTTCGCCCTCACATCTGCTCACTGTATTTACTGCTGTCTTTCAAAATGCACGCAATTACTTTGTTTTTGTTTCATGTGGTTGAACATGGTCATGGCCCCTAACTGGGCCTGCTGGGTCAGCTACGGCACTAATGCTGGTAATGCTCAGTTAGGGAATAACTTGCCCCCAGCAATCCAGCTCCTGTCTGCAAGAGACAAGGTCATGAAGAATCACCACTCATCCATTTCCTCCCAGTCTCAGGTTCCTTCAGATGTTCAGCTGCAAAAAGTACAATTTTCCAAGCAGTGCCTAGCCAAGGGCACTTGTCACCAACAGCCCTGACCTAGAGAGGTTTCTTCAGAGCCACCTGGTCTCCCTGGGAAGCCTGAAAACCTCCTTCTATCACATGACATCTGACAGCAGCCCATAAATCACCCTGCAATTGCTGGCAACCCCTTTGAGGACCCTTGTCTGCAGTCTGCGTTTGCAATGAAGTATGTGCGCAGGTGAGGAGGGCCCTGGGGAAAGCTACGGATGCAGCTGCTGGCTCCAGGAACATCCACAGATCCCACGCTCACATGTGGGGCTTAAGGCAGCCTGGCAGTCACAGTATGGTGGTTCCACAAGGGCTGGATTCAGCCCTGACCTGTGCAAATCTCTGCACAACCAACCCCGTCCCAACATTTCCTGCAGCTGCAGCCACACCAGAGAGCCCTGCAATTGCCTTCTCTACCCCCAAAGCACCTGATCATTTCAACTATTTTTTCTGGCCTGCTGCTTCTCCTCCAACCCCACCTCTCCGTTTCAACAGAGGTTCAATGTGCCACATTTGGATATGATTATGTTTGAAACTGGGATCAGTGCTGCAAGGCAGAGCTGAGTTCACTACCACCCCTCCTCTCCCAAGTCTGTGTTCAGGAATAGAGTTTGATCCAAATCTCTGGATTTTTGTACTATGGAAAGAGCCACAGACTAAACTACCCTGGACCAGATTTTATTTCTTTCCATGAATAAAATGAAAAAGTTTATTTGCAGCACCAAAATGAAGTAAAATAAAATAAAATGCAGTGATTAAAAATAAAACGCTGAATGTCACCAATAACAGAGAGCAGCAAGTATTTCCATCTAATAGTAATGCCTTACATACAGACTCAGGGCTATACTCTCCCTTTGAAGATTGTGGGAATTTTGCCATTTATTTCTGTATAAAAAACAAAATGCTGAATACTCAGTAAGAGCCTGGTTGGCTGCTGACTGAAACACTTTGCAAAGTGAAATCATCCCAGGCTCTCTGTCCAAGAACTGCCTTCGCAGAGTCTCACACCAGTAATGTGGGTTTGGAAAAGTCCAATGTGCTGGGAATGGATGGTTTGAATACAAGCTGGCAGCTCCACTGTGTCCACCCATCTGCTGCTGGTGGTGTGACATGGCACCTGTGTGATGTCAAAAGGGCAGTTGGGTGGCCCTGGAGTGGCTTTGGAGCATTGTCTTTTCACTTGGAGCATTGCATGTGGGGAAACAGGAGACAGGGAGGAGAAATGGCAACCCAAAATGCCCACGGGAGACAGCAGAACAATGTCTGGGTCTGCTGACTTTCCAGGTTGAAGTTGTCTTGCTCTGGATCAAAATGACTATTCTACCACTTTCCTCATCCAAGCAGACAGCCCAGCTGAAGATGACCTTGAGACAATCCACAACCAGGATTCAAGAAATCAGTGAGAAACTGAGACTTTCTACAACTGTGAGCCACCAGATCCTTGATCCCTGCTCAGTCAATGGAAAAAATCAGTTGTTGTTGAACAGTGAATTAGAGGCTCTCCCTGGCTGACATCAGGGTGCTCGCACTAGCAGTCAGTCTGAAATGCTCTTTTGAACTGCAGGGCCATTGAAAATGTTTTAAATACAGCCTTTAATCTGATATTCTGTCATCTCTTAACTGACTATTTCAACATTTAAAAGTTCTGCTAAAACCTGAACACATATCACTTCCCCTCCATCCATCTACAGCCAGTGATGGGTGTGCTCCAGGAGCAAATGGTAGAAGCTGAGCAAAGAGTCTATTGCAAAACACACCTCCAGCTGTGCAAACGGCCAGCAGCTTTGTTTGAGAGTTGCACCATCTTCACGGTCCTTATTCTCTGCAAGCACTGAGCCCTTGTGCCAGGGACTGAGAGATCTGGTTGAAGCTTTCTTCTCTGTTCAGAGATGATATATTCCTAATAATAAATTTTCAGCCCAGATTGTGCCAGCAGCACAAGAAGGACATGGATCTGTTGGAGAGGGTCCAGAGGAGGGTTACAAAGATGATCAGAGGGCTGCAACTCCTCCTACGACGACAAGCTGAGAGAATTGGGGTTGTTCAGCCTGGAGAAGAAAAAGCTCCAGCAAGACCTTCCAGTATCTGAAGAGAGCCTACAAGAAGGCTAGGGAGGGACTTTTCACAAATGCTTGTAGTGATAGGATGAAGGATAATGGGTTCAAACTGGAAGAGGGTAAATTTGGATTGGAAATTAGAAGGAAATTCTTCACTCTGAGGGTGGTGAGACCCTGGAACAGATTGCCCATGGGGGTTGTGGATGCTCCATCCCAGGCTGGATGGGGACTTGAGCAACCTGGTCTGGTGAGAGGTGTCCCTGCCATGGCAGGGGTGTTGGAACTAGATGATCTTTGAAGTCTGTTTCAACCCAAACCATTCTATGATTCTATATATAGCAGTAACGTAACAGTAAATAACAGATTCTATCCCTTCTTTCCTTCTCTTGGAATTTAAGCTGAAACTGAAAATCTTTTAGCTTTTTGTTGTCCTTCTCCTTTTGGAGAAGGGAAACCCAAATTTTTAAACATCTCATCTGCAGACAAGTGCTAAACAAGATGAAAGAGGGTCCCTGCCAAAACAGTGGAACAAAGACTTCACATGCTGAGCAAAAAGCTCCCTGTTCCTTACTCAGCCTCCTTTTGTTAAGGGATCAGTAGGAGACCTTGTCATGAGCAACCTGACTAACGATGGTGTCTCATAGCATCCTTCAGATCAGCACATACATTTGCACCCAAAGGGATTAGCTGCACTGCCCAACCTTTCTATAAACACCCTCATTTTATGCAAGTAAGTTCTGGGGATTACCCTTGGTAACCCTAGCCTGTTTATTATCCCATTTTCTGCTTTCCTATAGGCTTAAAATTACTATCCCCTTCAATAAATGTTTCTGTGGACGAAGTGCCATTGAAGCCACAACAGTGGCTGCCTGAATCTTTACCCCATAAGCACTTCATAACCCTTTCACCAATAGACTGGTGTGATATTCTTCATATGGGATCAGCTGTCACAGGAGATCTGGAGTTTATCGTACCTGGTTGAAAACCAGATAAGAGATATGAGGAAACTCAGTCTGAGCAAAGAAAAATTTAGAGGAGTGAAAAAAATCAGTAAGAAAGGAGAACTAGAGAAAGAAACAGGCTGGTCCTAGAATGCAGCATAATTCAACAGCTTATTTGACAGAAGTGGTAAGAGTCAGAAAAAAATGCAGAAGGGGTTTTGTGGTGATCAAAAGTTAAAAATAATAAGAACAAAAAATGGTAGCAGAAGGAAATAAGGAGATGAATGAGACTGCATAGGTTAAAAAGATGGGAACTGCAGGTGCTTCTGGGAAGGGACATATTTGGGATGAATAGGCTAAAATTCATAAAGGAAAATCCCACTGCAGAAGAAACACACAGAGAACAAGGTTTTCTCTTCACCCTTGTTCCCAATAAGGGGGTACAGGGGTGTCGTGTCACTTCTACATGGGCAGCTAGGATTGCTGGGATTTCACATCACTTGCATCTCTGAACTTCCTGGTGGAGAAGGCAAGTGAGGATGAGCTGCCTTTGTCGCTCTCCATCCTCTGGTAGGTTGCTGGCACATCCTGCATTGCCAGCGGATCTCTCTCCAGCTTGTCTTTTCTGGTGCCTGCTGAGTGTTTAGTCAAACTTCGGGCCCAAATGCTTATGTCCCAGACCCACCTGGACATGTGATCTGACATGAGGGCAGGTACAATTCCATCACATGGACCTGGCAAATTTTCAGTATCATCAACTGATCCCAGTCTGTACCGTCTTCCAAAGTAAAACACCGTGATGCCACAATGTCAAGCATTCAGTGAAAATAAAAACAGACCAGAACAATGTTTTTTCCAGCCTGAAAGAATCCCTGGGAGGAGTATTTTTTTTCTTTGCTGGCAGAATTCATATAGATAGATCAAGAACCACACCCCTGTGACCAGAAGACCTCACGCAGATGGGGACTATGATGCACACTGGGCTGAGTGGCTGCCAGTGGCCCATGGGACATTGCATGGAAAAGGGGCAAGTGCATGAAATCCGAGAGGGAGCTGGAGACAGCTGTGATCTGTACGGTGAGTGCTTAAGGTCTGACAAATCTGTGGCGTTAATATCTCTCACAACATCCTCACCAACAGTTCTATTCATTTGTATGGGATTTTGGTAACAAGAAGAAGGGAAACCCTCAATAAAATAATCAGCGGAAACCACAACGGGGACATCTTTATAGGCTATAAGATACACAGAAGCCACAAGCAACTAATTTACAAAAAACCCCACCTTTAAACAATGTTTTCTAAGTCATTTTAGAAAAGCATAACACAGCAGGAGCCCCACTTTTCATGAAGTTTTGTATGCCGATCCAAGGGAACCCAGTTTGTACTTTATAGCCCTTATGTTCAATTTTTAATTATTAGCTTTTCCCCTTGTAAATTTAAATCCGCTCCCATTACATTGAGGGAACAATGGTGAAACCCTCCTGTAGCTAATTTAATGCCTTTAAATTCCCATGGAAGGTAGCCAAAGTTCTTGTATCCTAACGGATAGTAAAAGGCCGACCTTATTTTAGAGGAGCCAAGTTCAGATTCTACTATGGCTATATTTCTTTAAAGAGGCTGTTGTTTAACTTTTTGATGGCTGAAGAATAATCCTTGCTCATTATGCTAAGATGACAATGAAATATGCAGCAGCTTGGCCAAAGTGTTTTGTATCCCCTAAAGGTAAGCGAGGAAAACAATAGCTTGATCCCATAGAAATGCACACACCTTCAGACAACAGGGAAGAGGGTTATCATTGCAATCTCATATTAAGGAAGAAGAAGAAAAAAGGTTGTTGGACTGACCATGCTCAATCACCACACCGAGCAGAGGGATGTTTGTGAAGTCCACTGGAAAATCTTCACTCTAGCTCAGGGCCTTGATTTTTTTATTCTTCATTCCGTTGGAGATTATGGCAAATCTGCTGCTGACTGTGCTGGAAGGGCACAGAGCTCCAAGTCTTTCTCACCTCCCCTCACAAGGTAGCCAATGGCTACCATCTGATGAAGAGATATCCAGCAAACACACCACACAGCACATCCAAGGCCAGTCTAAACCCTGTTCCCTTCCTCCACAATTGCCAGACTGTGATCTCAGACAGACAGCTCACCTAGCAAAGTTAGAGTGGGAGGTGCAATCTCCATGACACATTTCATGACACTGACCTCATGAGTACATGAGTACTTCTTATACGAAGTACATGTTCTGAAAAGATGCTGTTAGCACACTGATGACCAGCTAGTTCTGTTTTTTGTTGTTCTCCTCTTAGTGCAGGCAATTTAAACCAACTTTCTACTCTCTATTGCATTGATGGAGTAGCCTGTATGGTCCTCAAGAACCTCAAGTCTCTATTTCATACCTGCTTCAGATCCATAAACCTGCTCGAATTGCTCTAAGTGCACCATTACTTTGGTTCTTACCCTGATCAACTGGTCCAAAGCTTGCATTTACACCTGTATGATCTTCCATCTTTTTTTGAGTAATTTGGTCCTGTGGGTGACCCTGCAGAAGAAAATCACCAAGTGCTTCTGCTGCCACAGTTTATACAAGAAAATGTTCATTTAAACCAAATGCAACCCTGGGTTTCCTTCTTCTTTCCAGATTCATCACTAAGTATCCTATTCAGTTTTGGGAAGTATGACGCAAAGTACATGGGAAATTAGGAGAACAGTTGGAATACTAACAAAAGTAGTGTCTTTTTAATGAATGGAAAGGTTCATGGATCATTTGTGCTAATCAGCTTTTATTAAATGACTTCAGGTGACAGTGCATAGATGAAAGAGCCAAATACTTTTATTAGAGGCATCAACTGAGCCAGGACTCAGAAATGGCATGAATAAAGCCCTTCATTTGTTCTTCAGTGCCATTCAACTTAGGGACATGGAAGTGAAGGTCATGTACCCACCATGCATTATGCAGCGGAACCTAGTAGAGCATACAGAATGAGATGGCTCCAGGACCTGATCCATCTGGATTAACCAGTATGTTGCAGTGCCTGAGCTGAGTCCAGAAGCCAGGACTACACTCATCTAGCTTGACTGCTGGAAGTCTCTCCAGGTAGTACTGCCAGCTTGGACAAGCCCACTATTACAGCTGAGTACTTTAGGAGCTTTTGATTAGACATTTTCCAGACTTCAGGGGTCTGGTTCTATTTATGCTTATTCTTCCTTAATCATGGGTGATATATTGAGCCAGAAATGTGTTACTAAACCAGTCTCATAATGAGGCTGTGCAGTTCCTGGAGGAGAAGCTTTTAATAAATGAGGATGTTTGAGTTTAGGTGTTAATGTGAGTGAGGTATTCAACTCAGAGGAGAGCTAAAGCTCCTTTCAGTGAACTATGGATCTCCAAGCTAGCGCAAGCAAGGTATGCTGCAGAGGGAACAAGAAATATCAGCACAAGAAAGAAAGTGAAATACACATAAACCTGTGTGCTGCACTTATGGTGAACATCCTGCCACACTGTAAGATGTCTTCTTAACTCAGAATTTCTATTGTCTTGGTCAAGAAGACCTCAGCACCTAGTATACATTATCCTCTACATTTAATAAACATTAATAAGTTAAATTGCAGCTGTGTCTGGAGTAGAACATACTAGCTGTTTAACAGGTCATAACTTGGTTCAAAAACATGAAAATAACATTGTTTTCATTTGATGTTCATGTGCATCTTCAGATTGTGTCTGGGTTCATGTGGTGGCTGGGGCATGCTGAGTGCTCATGAGTACCACAAGAATCGGAGACTTTCTGACAGTAAGTTACTCAATGGCTCTTCTTTTTTTTCTTTTCTGTTTCTTTCTCAGTTTTTGGTTACACTCTAAGAATTTTGCACACCTCTGGAAAAAAAAAAACCTCTACCAAATAATTTTGATGAGTAATTCCTAGGCAAAGCTCCCCAAACCACTTCACTGCTTGGTCAGTTACCAGGACTATCCAGCATGAATATTGCCTTTATTAAGATCTTGTCATTTGTTAGTACTTGGGTGGTCATGTGAAATTCTACTTGGACAACTTCCCCTGCAAGTTACATTTCAGTCAGGGAGAAAATGAATAATATCTATGTCCTTGTCTATTTATATGTACATAGAAACACAAATTTAAACCTGGACCCCTGAATCCATTGCATACAATCAGTGGACATATCAGTTGTGCATTTATTGCAGGTAGATGCAAAGGAGATGCACATACTGGCATGTGACCAGATCTGTGTGCAAGGTCCCTCATTAGGCCAAACAACAATGCTTGAAGGAACAAACAAGGTGCCTCACCACATCCTTTCAGAGGCCAAGGAAGGGTTTCTTCAGTTCATGGATTTTTCTAACTATTTTGGTCTAATAAAACAATTTTGGTCTAATAAAAAATAACACCTTGCCCTATAAGCCTTACCTCGTGTTTCCCTTGACCACCAGCTGTCCAAAACCACCAGATGAGAAGTGTCAGCTCTCCAGAAACCAAGTGTGACTCAGACTGCTGGAAAGCGCTCCACTTCCCAAATTCAGACCAGTTGTAACACAAGGTTTAACCCACTACAGAGGTTACTTCTCATCCTTCGTTCAAATTACCTTCACTTCTGATGACTTTTGGTCAGAGATTTTCCACTAATTTGTGTATACATAAAGCTTAGTGGAAAACTCCTGCCCAAAAGTGATCCAAAATGCACTTTTATAATAACTCAGGTGTTATGAAGGTGGCTGGTGATAGCTTTTATTTGATGGTAAGTACAGTATGTAGTTTTCTTTCCCAACCTTGCACACATTGTAGTAACTTGCAGCTCAAATTATGAGACCAGCTCATTAGCCCATTGTCAAAATCTCAGAGATAATTTAAGGGTGAATATAGTGGGGGGAGAAAAAAAAAAGGAAGAAGAAGAGAAGCTTTGCATGTAAAAGGAAAAACAGAGGGAGGAGGGTAAAATCACCAGGGTGAAGTACAACATGTTCAGCAGACTCCGGTCCCTTGGCTGCCTGCCCGATGACTTTCCTGAGCGGCGCTCTCCTAGCAACCAGTCCCCAGCCAGCTGAATTTTTATGTATCGCTATGTTGGCGGTGATGTCACTGTTTCCATAGCTACTATCAGCTGGAGGAAGGACGACACTAACGCTGCTCAGTAGCTGAGAAAAAAATTGGCCTGGCTGCAACATTTCAGGCAAGTCTTGGAGACGCGTGCTATCGAGCTGGCACTTCGGCACGGCGCACGCAGCCGTGATTTTTGCTGATGGAGCCGTTCTTTACTCGCGCCAAGCCGCTTTCGGCTGGGCACCGGAGGCAGGCGCATCATCTGCACTGCAGCAGCTGCTGCAATATCCATCCTCCCCTAAGTGCTTCATTGTAGAAATTAAATATTGTTATTAATTAAACTCCCCATCCCACAGGCTGCCCAGCCCTGTCTGGTTAGAGCACACTTGTGAGAAGAGAACAGGCAATCCATTTGTCATGCGGTGACAACTTCTGGCATCAGGAATGAAGTGTTTCAATAAGAGAAGGCTTTGATCCTATTCATAACAGAGTATTTAAATAATTGCTAACCGGGCAGAGACTTCAGGCATTATCCCAGGGAGTGTTTCATTATTGCAAAAGGTTAAACTGAGCCTTTGGTGCACAAGCCAAAAAAATAGGAGGGCTCCAGAAATTTGGTCAAGGGATTAAGTCTGAAGGCACGGCTCTGCTAAAGTAAAAGAGATCAGAGGCCAGGAGAAGGTCTGAACACAACGTCCCTTAAGAATGGACATGGAACAAGGCACAGAGCAAACAAATGCAGCACTTCAGTCTCACAGCCAATAGTTCGGATTGCAGCAACTTCTCGGATCAGGCCAGAGAGCTTCTGACAATACTTTGAATTTTGCAAAAGCACAAAGTGCTGCATCTGCCCTGCAGAGACAATATTGTCCTCTGCCACGTTACCGAGCCATGATCACCATAATGGGAGTTTCTCACACATTGGGTGCTCAGAGGATAAAACACATAGATGATAGCAAAGCTTCAAATGGTGGTGGGCTGCCTTTTCACTCAGCCAAATTCATCTTTCCCGCTGGGGTTATTCTTAGCACAGTTTATCACAAAATCCTGAAGAAGTAATCCTGGAAAAAAAAATCCTGAGAAATAATATTTTGGCTTGTGTTGTGCTATGTGTGGTCCTCACATACAATTTTGAAGGGATGAAGCGAGTTAGGGACCTTTGCTGTGGCTTGTGGTTGTAACTCTTTGGGATTTGCCTGCACCGGGACTGAGCTGTTCAGCACATGCTGTTCACTAGCCCCACTATGAAAACAACTTCCCCCAGGTATCGTGTCCTCCCTGGGGCAGCATTGCCCCAGCTGCGAGCTCTGCATGCTGTGACCACCCCACCCCTGCACATATACCTCATGCTGCTGAGACCAACAGCAACTCCCTGAGATTAAGATAGCCATAGATTAAATGTAAGCACCTACATCTAAGTGTCCGTGTGTGATCTGGCACCTAAATTCCCCTGGTAGTGGAAGAAGAGCTGGGTAATATAGGTGAGAAGCCAGAGTACTGTTCAGGTGCCCCCAGGTAGGTATCTGCCTTTGGTCAGTTAAGCCACCTCTGAACTCATCTGAGTGTAAGGTGAGATTCAGCTTCCCAATGCAGGCATCCCATGTCATTTCATCTCATTCAGGTGGGATGTCGTCAGGCATTTCAAACAGCACTAGAAACTTCTGCCCTAGTTCTCCACATTCATGTAGACATTATAACCTCTGAGCTGATTTCCACTCATGTCTTCTGTGATAGCTGTGGCCAGGTTCAGTTGCCCATGTGCAGGCAGGCAGTGTCCTCTCAGGTGCTCTGGATGTCACCATCACAAGTCTCCTATAAATCCTTGGTCCTCTTCTCCCATCCCTTGTGGTTTTCCCTGTGATTTTCCCATACTCAGAGCTTTACAAATGGCATAACTTACTTATTTTAAGCAACTTCTTTCCACCATTTACTGCACAGTTTCCAAGCTTACATTATGCCCTACAGGCTTATCAGTTCAAAGAGCCCACAACCTGCTGGAATATGTGCTGGATACCTCATATTCATTTCAGCAGTGGCCTACGTCCAGCCAGTCTCCTTGCAGCTTCTCTGGAGCTGACCCACACACAAAATCTGCTGAAATAGAAACTCATGCAGATGTTTGCATTTTTTTGCGTACATTTATATACAATGACACATCAGACTACACATTCCCATAGGCTTGAGTATTCATTCACAGCTCATACTCTCTGCACCAATAGGTACAGCTGCACATGAAGGACTGAGGCTGCCCACCTAAATTTGAGTTTCTGTTGCCTGACCTGTCGAGATAACAACCACCCTGTGTTCCTGTTTGGGCCAACAGCCATCCCCAGAAGGTAGTGCAAATCTTAGCCAGACTCATTCTCCTTCTGGAAGCTTTTCTGGAAATCCTGTGGTTGTACCTGCTACATGATTAGCCACAGATGCTCTAAAGCACAGACACATTCCTGGTTCACCTGGTGCCCTTCCATCTCCAGATAGATTTTTGGGGCAGCCATGCAGCTTTGGGAAGAACAAGGTAGGGGAACCCAGGGAAGGACACAGGAAAGAGTAGATGTTAAAAATGTATGTGAGCATCCAGGTAGATCCAGGAGACACTAGACAAACTCATGGAAGAGAGATTCCATGAAGGTTAGTAAATATAAAGAAGCCATATCCCTCTCAGAGAGGTGGCTGGGGCTTTAGGGAGTGCTCAGAGAAATGCATCTGTTAATCCCGTTTAAACCTTTCTCCAGGCAAGCCACACTTGGTCACAGTGGGGAAGAGGATATGGGACTTTGTCTGACTCTGCATGACTGTTCTTATATTCTTACTATCCAAAAGCCATATTTTCATAATGTTATTTTTGTGTGACAGTGAGAATCCCCCACCTGCTGAGCCCTGGGTCTCAAGTTCTGCTTCACAAATGGTAAGATTTGTAAGGTGGTCCAGAGGCATGGCATGATATCGTCTTACCCCTCTTCAAAAGCCTCTGGGGTCTCCTTAACTATTACTCCTTATTACAGCAGATTTAAAGCAGAAAATGCTCTCTTGGCTTGCATGGAGAAGACATTTTTGCAGAGACTGAAGTCCCCTGCCTCTAGGTCATGCTGGTTCCCAGCAGACCAGTCAGACAGTAGCAGTCTCATCCAGTCCTTCCCCTCTGCAGGACATCTCAGAGAGCTTTCCAGAATACAGGCCATGCCTTTGGTCCCTAATTCAATGCTCACTATCTGGGCTTTTCTGTGCTGCATGAGCAGATGCGGTGATGCTGCTCCAGCTATGTAGCTGACCCTGCAGGATATCCCCAAATGTCCTACAGCCCTGTCTCCTACCCTCCAGCCAACTGAACCAGGCACCCAGCATCCCTCTGCTATCCTGGTGGCAGAGAGAGACCTCTCAGGGACAGCTCAGAGCAGAAGAAAGATGCAGGTTTCACCTATCAGCATCAAAGGTGCTGAAACAACCATGATCGACCAGATGACTCGTCTCTAGTCATTCCAGCCTCATCACGCTGTCCCTCTCCAAGCAGTGAGCTGGGAAATCAAGACATGAGTTCTCACAGTGCTGCCCTTGCTTGCTTTATTTGAGACGCCTCGCAGGCCAAGCCAACATTAGGTAGGTGATCTTCACATGAGCAGACAACTGCACACTTGGCAAGGGCGCTGTGATTTCACAAAATCACAAATCCACGTGTCATTACCCCGAATGCTGGGACAATGCCCACACGCACCCCTGAGCCTTTCACACAGGCACTGGTGGTTTATTTCCCAGGAGATAATTAGATGTGCTTGCGACCGTGTGTCTGCTTCCAAGTAACGCTGGATATGCTATTTTCAGGCGTAATTCTGAGTAACCTACAGCAGCAGCTCGGGGGCTGGCGGGGGGGGGAGGTTGGCAAGTGTTTTGCAACAGCACTGTAAAGTTTTCAATGTGCCATCTTTTCATTTCGGTTGTTCACACAGATGTCTGTTGAAAGATAACGTTGCACATTCCAATCTTACAGGCACCAGCGCACGGCCGCTTTCTCAGAGAAGCAAGTCCTTGGCAGAACGAGCTCCCAAAACGACACCCTCTGAAAATGTGTGAGAGCGTTTCTCTCAGGCCTGGTGCCTGCCTAGAAAAGACTGGGCTTGTTAGAAGTGTGAACGTGCACCGGCGATTTGCTCAAGGCATCTCTGCCATTTCATCCTTCATGCTAATATCTGTGCATGGGAATGACTCGCTGCATATTCGCTTTGGTCATTTGCAGAGGTCCTTATGAGGAACATATGTAGAGCTGTGATTGCTTTTGTGATCTAGCTACGTGACCAGCAAATGCAATCACCAGACAGTCCAAGGCTCATTCAAGAGGAATTAGCCATTGAAGGAGAATGTGAATGAAAAAAGCCCTATGTGAGTATATGCACCTTCATGCTCTAGCGCTCAGCCCAGCCTGGCTCTGGGAGAGGGAGGAAAGCCTTCCTCCAGCCTGCTTCCCTATAGAGGACCATCAGATTGTCCCTGCACCTTCCTCTGAAGCCTGATGTGGTGGTTTTCTCCTGCCTCCAGCCATGTCTTCTGTTCTCATGCATAGGAACAGCAACAAAAAAAGCTGTGGGCAGCAGAAGCAGCTGGAGAAAACTCATCCTGGAGCTGATGACTGCAACGTAGAAGCCACCAAAGTTAGTTAGTGAGGTACCAGTATGCCCGTTATGGTCTGTTTGCCTCTGGCAATGGCACAGCATGGCCAGCTAAGCTTCATGCCTAGCTCCCTACCACTGCTCATCCCTGCTTCCTTGCTTCTCTATTGCCTTTCACCACAGTTATATTACTCTCACAGTTCTTGGTCTCCTCCATCAGTGCACAGAGGAGGACCATATCCAGAGCACCTCAGGCATCTTTTTTGCTCCAGGACAGCACTACCCTTTGGCTGAACCCAGAGTGAGGAGACGCTTCTTGCAAAGTGGGAGATTCCTGGAAGAGCCAGTGGCCTGGACCTCCTCATTCTTCTCACTCCCTGGCCCTCCTAGGGTTGCTCCTGCTGTCCCACCGTACAGCTCAACCCAACCACATGCTGTGAAACAGGATTCCCCATGGTGCTCTGGCATCCCAAGGCCTCTCAGGGGGTTTCATCTCAGGCGGGTGCAGAAGTGTGCCTGTGGGACAGCACAGAGCTGGTACCGGCAGCACTGCGGCGAGTGTTTCAGAGCAATTCAGCCCCCACCTGAATGAAACGCTGTTCGCTCACGGGCCCTGGCTCCCATCGTCACCCGGTGATGAATGGGGCATCAGCGCGCTGCAATACTCTATTTGTTTTAGAGGTCAGTGTCAGACTGAAGGGTATTCTTCATAAACCAGATCAGGGAGTTTGTGCTTACGTGACCAGATTGGCAAGAGCATGCGAAGCCCCCAGTAGCTCCCATTGTCCCGAATGGGAACAGAGCTCTTTTGAAGATCTTATCCATAAATTATCTGCCACTCTCCACTCCCCCCGGTCTCTACCAGCTCCCCACTCACACTCTAATTCAAAAACCAACTCAGATTGATGGCTTGTGCCATCATTGAAGATTTGATCCTATCTGGGACCACAGTTTGGTTCCTGCAGGAATGGCACGGTATCTCACATCAACCCCCAGGCGCAGTGCAATGATATCGTAAGCTGAGCAGTAAAATTCTTTCTTCATTTCTCTTTTCTTTGCCTCCTGCCTCTAATCATCATCTAGTCCAATCTGACAACCCGCAGGGGGATGCATGGTGTAGGGGGAGAGTGTAGTCACTGGGAAGTCAGCATCAAACAGGACAGGAGATCATCATTTTGCCTTGCTTTAAAAATGAGACTCTTTAGATGTTTCTGTTTTGTTTCTTTTGCTGGTGATGTTGAGATTCCCATAGGAGCTACAGCCTGGGAGACCACACATTGGGGTACTATTTCCAGCCAGGACACATGGGATAGGCTGCCTGAGACTACAGCCATGCTCAGGTGTGCTTAAATCCTCATCCCTCTTCCTCCACCGGCACAGGGATCTAGACCTACATGCTGAGCATCTCCTGTCTAGCCAGCCTTTGAAGAACCCAGATGCTGAAATGGTCAGCCTTTTCTTGAGCTTTGTTTGTATCTGGCTGCTAGGAGAGACACAAGCTGGGGATCTCAGAAAGTGGATGGGAGGATGTTTTAGAAATAAGCCTGGCTTTCCTCTCCATTAGGTCTTAATGTAACAAACCAGCCACAGATTTCATTTTAGGATGCTGCAGTGCCAATTCCGTTCCCAAATGCCCATGACACCTGGGCAGGAATGCCTACAGATGACTGCAGTAGACTTAAATGCTATTTCTTACCACTGACCAGGCACTTGTCAAGACTCTGACATACAGAGAGTCACAAACCCTCATAGTTATCTAGGTTCAGGCAGATTAATTTCTCTTGATTGGTCTGCATGTCCCATCCTTGGAGAGGAAACAACCTTGGATGCCACCAGGACATCCATTTTTCCAAAGCAGGTCTCATCACAGCTCCCCAGTCGCTGAAGTTTTCTGCTTCATTTGCACACTAACATTTGCAGCCGTATTTCTTATTAAGAAGTCAGGAATTCATGACCTTTTGCAGTGCAGAGATCTGGAGATTACTTACCAAAATAGTCTATAAACTCCACAACTGCTGCATGCACATTGTTGACAGAGGAGAACAGTGAGATACCTCTCAGTGGAAACGGTCCATCCTGATAAGATCTGTGGTTGCAAGTGTGCCTGTGTGTGTTGCACAGCAGATACTCAGTACAAGGACCATGAAAAGCTTTTTTAAAATTTTCTCACTGCATGGCTTTTGCTGCTTGCTTCACACGAGTCTTTCTGTCAAAACAACTTGGCCTGGTGGAAGATATTACACCCACTGCAGGAAAAATGTCTGCACGAGGGTAACAGGCTGTAGTAGGCAGGGGAGGGCATGTACTAATCCTTCCACTGCCGGTCACCTCTCTGAGTCCTCCAAGGCTATCAGAAGGCATGGAGCTATCAAATCCATTTCACAGTCATGTCCTGTCTCCTCTGCCTGGCTTTCAGACCTTGTCCAGAAGCAGTGAAATGTAAATGCAAGGGTGAAGGCAGGTAGGAACTGATAGTGGTTTTTTTCAATACAAGAATTAGGGGACAACAAATGGAAGATGCAGGACATGATATGTTCAAAACCAGGAGAAAGTTTTTTACTCTGTGCGGAGTTGGGTTGCAGATCTCCTTGTCACAGGACACTGTGAATACTAGACCGTTTTACAGGTGCAATAATTCATTTGAGAAGTTCAAGGGAGAGAAATTCATGAATTTCAAAATATCTCAAGTTGTCACTATGACCCTTGAAACCAGTCCAGTTCAGAATGCCTCTGGATTGCATGCAGGGGTTAATGGGAAAACACTGCAGAGAAAGGCCATTGTTGATGGCTCCATTTTCACATTCTGTCTTAGAATTGCTCCCCTGGCCACTGCCAGAGACACAGCACTAGGTGGACCTGTAACGGCTCTTATGTTTTTTTTCTCAACAAAAAGACATACTAAAGTTTGTGTGCTGACAGTTTACTTTCAGGCTCTAAAAACACATCTCAAATATAGATATAGAGATTATTTTTTCTGTCCAGTGAAAAGCACAGCACAAATTGGAATATCTATTGGATACTGGAAATATCTAAAGCTGTGTGAGATGAATCCTGCCATTCCTGTACACACTCAGTACTGCGCTTGATGAACTCCCCTCCAGAGACCTAGGATTTAAAGGTTCCCTTGGCTCACGCACATTGTTGAATAGGGCTCTTTTTTTTGCCCCAGAGGGCTGTATGTTTGTTCATAATGAATGGTTTCGAGGGAGCCTGGCAAACCTTAGCCTTCTGCAGCACCTGTGTGTGACCCTGCTGTAGCTTGGTCAGCCTGACACTGGACCCAAGCAACGTCATGGAAGCAGCAGGGTTAAGAGCACCTAGGGAGAAGGTAAAAGTTGGGAGGGGAAAAATGACGTCAAGATGTGGGATTAAAAGAATTTGAAAGCATCATCTCTTAGTTCAAGAGTGAAGTTGAAGCTGGAAGGCATGAGTAGATGTTGTCATAAAATGCTTTGAATCCAGGAGCTGCATGGCTCAGTCACCAGTGATAGCACCCAAATCCCAGTCAGCAGAACACATATTAAACTGGAGAAGTAGTTTATGACACATCACAGCAATTTATTTAAACTAGATAATTCTTCCCCCCCGTGAGTAATTCCAGAAGATGGGACATGTCCTTGGGTTTATCGTCTTTGTGACTTTAGCAGGAAAAAATGAAAACAAAATTATTCCAGATAGCATGTGCTGAGAGCATTACATAAACAGAATGAAAAAGAGATGGAGTACCAGATAGTTACCCAGACCAGTGATGAGTGGGTGGCTTACTGTAGCTCACGTGAACAATCCCATTCAGTGCAGGGTCAGTATAGCCTGTGCTGACAGATCAGGGATGTGAAAGGGACATAGAGATCACAACTTCCCCAAATGATGTGGTGTCAGTATGAATTCCCAGGGCAGTGCAATGCTCAGAAGGCAAATGTTAAGTCTGGGTGTTGTAAAAAGGGAGAAAGATCCAGGTGGTGTGTACAAGAGTGAGCATTGCCATACCTGCATGCTAGCAGGACCAACCTGGGAGCCTTCTCCTTATAGAGGCTGCTTCTATATAGGCAGGAGCTCAGGGAAAAGCTCCAGCGACAAGAAGTCTGGAAGAGACTTAGAAATCTCAATCCCTTCAATTTATCCAAGACAGTAAAAAGTGACTTGAGTCTTAGCTGCTACTTCTTTCTGGAAGCTGTGACTTCTGAAGGTGAATGGTAGAGAAAGGGCTAACAGCAGCCAGATGTTAGTTAGATCTGTCAAGCAGCATTCAACTGCATCTCAGTTTAGTGACTGCAGGCCCTTATATTGCCAATAGATACTCAACCCACACAGATGATGGACTGCAGGGTGAGATTCATGTTGTTCTAAAGCAAACAGCTGACACAGGGCAGATGGATCCCCCCAACAAGTGCCTTTTTTTCTCCTTTGAATCTGAAAGGACTCTCAGGTGATTAGCTCAACTGTAGACACCTACACTGTAAACACTTAAATTTAGGTAAGATGAATCCAACCGGTTCAGGCTAGAAATGATGCACACATCTGATGGCAAAGGTAACGAACCATTGCAACAACGTATCTATATATACAGCAGATTCTCCATCACCCAGGGGCTCTAAATGAAGACTGAGCAGGTTCTAACAGAAAATGCTGTTAGTTCAACAGACGTTAAAAAATTGGCAGAAAGCAACTGTGAACCAGACGCCTCTGCTCCATGTTGTGTGGGGGTCTAGTAATAACCATATTTTCCAGTCTTAAAAAGGTTTTGAATCAATGTCACGGAGGACTACTAAATATTTCATCAGTTCAAGATTTAGAGGTCATCATCTTTGGTGTTCAAATACATCTTCCACAGGAACACTTGAAAAATTAGTATTTTCAGCTTCTCATGCATTCTCTCCTTTTCTAAATAAGAAAGCAAGGCAAGCACAAGAAAGGACTACTCTGCATAACTATGGCTTTGACCTTTGCTATACTCAAAATTATTTGTGTCTTGTCAAAGGTGCAGCAAAGAGAGAAGTGGTGGTCTTGGAAAAGCCCCCACGAAAATAGTATTTGGTTTTGTGAACTTTTTCCTGTTGTACTTTGTTTTCAGAAGTTGTCTCGTTTGAAAGAGAGAAGCTGTTTGACCACAAAATGCAACTGTCACCTATCACAGCCTGAAGACTAAGAGCTAAAAATGTCAGTGGGAAGAGGGGGAGGGGAAAGGAGAGTACAGCCCTTTCTCCCTTGAAAAATAGTTTATTTAAATTCTCCAAAATCACAGGGGAAGGTGGCAGCTGATACCATCTTCATACAGTCAGCCACCATTGTGCAGAAATACAAGCAAAAATACTTTCCTCATTTCTGGAGTGGTCCCATTGTGGCTATCACATCCACACTGGACTTGGATGGGAATTACCTGATAACTCTTTTTATTTGGAGAGTGTCAGTTAATTGCAACTCGGACTTTCAAGGAAGGATCTGAACAAACACGTCCTCTCTGCCAGCATGACTTGTCCTTACAGGCGGCACTTTAGAATCTCCTGTTGCAACTGCTCCACTTTGCTGGTGGCTCAATGCCCACTGGAAACAGGACTGGGATCTGCCACATGCTGTGCAGGAAGGAGGAGCCGATAGACACTCCAGCGTTGACAACAAAATCATCCTTTCCTCTTATTTATATTTTTCTGAGGTCCAATCCCAACATATTCAGATAGAGCAAACTCAGAGGGCCCTTTATTGTAGCATCAACTCCTGGCTTACAGATAATACAAAAAAACATAAGAAATGTTCTTGGCTCGCCATATTTTTTGTTGAAAAATAACAACAACATGATGGTAAGGAGTGACCACAGTGGGATCCAAAGCAGTAATACTGCGGTGAACAGTCCTGGATACAGTTATCTTTTGAGTCACCCTTCCTGTCAATATTTATAGAGAAATAAAAGGCTCTGGCTGGAAATGAAGAAGGTTATTTTACTGGAACGATGGGCACATTTTGGCTGCTAAAATCATTCCCAAAACATTTTAAAATGATCACATGCTGTGATCTATCATTGGCATGGAGACTCAGAAACAAGTCCTCAGCAGCCTGAAACACTAGAAGATGGATGGAAGGGTGTAAAAACTCACTCAAGTGAAACAGCCATTCCTGCACCACCTTTCCTCTCAGTTTCCTGCTCCATCACTGCTTGGTTTCTGAAGTATGCCTTTCCATGGGCCAGGGATGGAAGTTTCAGAGAAGACTAATGGACCACTGCCTGAAAGCTGGCTAAAAACTTGCATATATCTCTTTCCTTGGTGCCAAGGCATCCAATTAGCACTGAACAAGGATGAGCTGCCAGTTAAGATACCTGGCCATGACCTTGAATATTTTCTGCACTGATTACATGCTTTAGTTGGCAAGTTCTTCTAAGGTGGTTTCTCAAAGTCTTCTTTCAGAACAGTTTCACTTCATCTGACTACATAGAGAGTTTGCATTCAGGAGCTATACCCAGAAATAAGGATATAAGAAAATGAAAGATGAATATTCTACCATGTCATATGAGAGACAGAAGAGAAGTGAACCAGAATACAAGTAGCTCTTCCAAAGATATTAAGTGGTCAACATACATGTCTTATCAAATAAGCAGGGAGGGAAGAAAATACAGAGTTCTTGCTATTCCTGGCTTCATCTGTGCTAGTAAATTAGGCAGCATCAGGAAATGTTCCCTGCTAGTGGAACTCGATGAGCCATACTTTTAGATCATTAGCACAGTTGTCGGCAAGTTTATGCTCATGCCAACAAGCACTGTCCCAAGCAATTCCTGGAAAGACCAATTCCCAGCAGGCAGCTTGCAACTCCCTTTTCTTCGAATGCTGACCGAGTTTAGTAAGATGAAAATGGGATGTTTCGTGCTAGTAGACTTTACTAGGCACATTTGATTTAATAATTTAGACAAAACTGCTAAGATCTTGTGGTTGCTTGCCCAAATCCATCCTCTTGTGCCAGGATTGACAGTGAAGAAAGCTCAGGATCCAGGTGATTCTGGAGTCTCTCACACCAAGGGAATCCCCTCCAGAAGATGTGTGTTCGTTATGTCCTCAGCATCATCTTAGGGTCAGGAAGAAATAGAGCAGGACAGAGCATCCTCCCCCAAGTGCTAATGGAGGACACTGGGGAGTAGTTCAACTTCCAGGTTAAGAAAATTACATTTGGGTGCCCACATGTATGAGTCCACCTGGAAGCAAGATTCACAAGGCAGGCAATGCAGATCTAGTCAATAGGGTCAACAAAGTCTGGGAGCTGTTCAGCTCATCAAACACGGACACCTATGGTCTCAACCAAGTTGCCCACGTGGAGGTGTCCAGGGGCACTGACATCCTGGTGGCTCCAGAGGTGCATGGGGAAGCTGCTCAGTGCTGGATCACAAAGACAGCTAATGTACTGGAAGGCTCTTAGTGCTCACCTGCTTGGGAGGTTGTACCTCAAAAAGTGCAGGCATGAATTTAAACTTTTCCAGCTTCCAGTTTGATTCCTTCTGTGCATAAATATCCTGATTTTTTTTTTTTAAAAAAGGTAATTTGATGGTTTGCTTATTCCGGGTTTATTTCTGAATAAAGCAATACTGGTATAACCAGTATTGCATAAGGGAATGCTACTGGCAAAACAAGAGCATTTGAATTACACCAGCATATCAGAAGAACAAAACAAACAAATGAAAATACCCACTCCATCTTCACCAGCTTTGGAAGCAAGAGACAGCAGCTGCTCTCTGCTCTCATAACCAGAGAAAGAATGAATCACGGTGGTCCACCTGGACTTGCAGTTCTCTGTAACGGCATCTAGCTCTTCTCTCCTCTACCAGTGACTGAGTTAGTGTTCATCCTGTTCCTACGCAGTGAGAGTGTTTTAGCTTCATCCAGCAATTCTTCAAGCAGCCCAAAAACTTCCCAGGACTACAGTAGGCTTTAATATGGTTTTAAAATGAGGAACAAAGCTGTCTGCAGAGAAGCAGCAACAGCGTGGCATCTGCAAGCAACCACTGCCTTATCCCTCCAGCTCATTTTTCAGCTGTAGTATGTTTCTTGGCAAAATCAATTCAGCAAATGTCCAGATTTATAGAGTTCAGCCACATGGCAACCTTTTTCAGGGCCACACGAGCAGCTATTATTTAAAGCCTTTTACTGTGCTCGGGGAGAGGAACAAAGTGCATTTTCCCATTAAAGATTTAAAGCCTTTTTGTGGCAAAGCACATGTCACCCTGAAGGACACTTTGGGTTGTGCATATAGATGCATCTTGTACAACTTCCACTGCAGGATCAACGAGCTAATGCTTGAGAACACTTCTGATCCTACCATTAGGTTGGAGGATAAGATCTTTCTCAGGGGATTATGAAGTGCCTCCCACATTGGCATCTAAAGGCATTTTATTCCACACAGTGCAAAGCTAAGCAAAGACACCAGAAATATCCTAGGGACAAGAAACAATTTGCCTGTGTTAGTTCAGTGCTCTTCTCAAGGACTTTGAGATCAGAGATCAGAAGCAAGGCAGATCAGGCAGAGGCAGATATTTTTGTTCACATATAGTTGGGAGGCATTAACATGTTGTCACTTCTTCAACAGTTTGTTGCACCCTCTGCTGAAGGTCACTGCTCCCCACACCTGAGACGTGGAGCACATTGTGTGTGCCTCTTTAACGATGTCTCCTGGCTTACCGTGGCTGGATGACCTTTACCTTGGTCAGCCCAAGGCAAGTGGGAAGATATGTGGCTGGGATGGCCCTGCCCAGGAAGGGAGGACAATGGCATCACCTCCAAGTCTTTGCTTTGCTGAGACTATACCCAGAACTAGAGCCTTGTGGGACAACCTACCTGCAAACTTGGCCTCAGGCAGACTTTCAGCTCACCTGGGTTTAAAGAGATGGTCAAGTTGGGGTTTAGGGGAGGATTCAAGGCTATGCCTGGCACAGACAGCAACGCCCTTAAGAGCAAGGCTGACTTATCGTGGGAACAAAAGAAGGGGCTGGAAAGGAATTTGGGTAAGAACAAGTCCTGCTCATCCTTGCCTTGTTTTGCTGCCTCAGCTCTCTGTGCACCAGGATCCCTGTGGCTCTCTTCATTTCAGAGGAAGTTGTTAGTAAAGGGAAAATCTCTCCTGCAGTATGCTTCTTCCCAAGATGTGGTTAGAAGTAACCCCCCACACACACTCCACTCTTTATGTTTTCCACCTCCTATTTCATAACATATCCTATGACAACTTGATGGGAGTGGGGGTTGTTTTTGTTGGGCTTTTTCCTTGGAAGCTGCTTGATCTCTGTTTAGCTGCCTCCCCTGGGCTTTACTGCACAAAGTGCTAATGGCATGCTTTCCACCAGGAGCTTATTCCCAGCTCTGCATGGTAAGCACAGTAGGGTAGCAGCAGGAGGAATGTAGTAGGCACCAGGACAGCACCTTGTTTGAGCACCCCTCTCCCCACCCTGCGCTGAGGCGGGAGGGTGGAGGGGAACATTCTGCTCCACTATAAACAGACTCCCTGCCATGAAAATAGGCTGCCACCAAGTGATGCCAGTAGGAGCACTTTAGTGATTTAAATTATGTACATGGCAGAGAACAGCTTGATTAATTCATATGAATTGTAACTACTTAGGGCTCCATTCATCTGGAATGATCTGTAGTCCTATCTGCTGCAGAAGTTACAAAAGGTCCTCATCTTCAGTTGCAGGTGATGTATTAGTCACCCCCTCCTGAAGCCAGCCCATGCACAGGGAGCTGCCTTGTTGCTACAGGCGTCTACAGCTACTGAGAGCAAGACAAGGACAAGGGATCTGCCCCTCAGCAGGTGGTGGGGCAGGATGGGGAGTTCTACCAGGCATCTCCTTAGGGAAGGGGATGTGGGCTGGGGATGGTTAACCCTGGGGCGGGAACCAGCTGACTCCTTCCAGGGGAGTTTTTTTTAACACTGCTGTCCTTATCTCAAAAATCAGCCTGTGGTATGTACATAATGTGTGAGGACATCTGGCTGAGGCTGAATGCTGGGGCCAGCACTGCTTTGTCACGGTGGCTCATGGGGTCATTGTGTTTGGCCTCACTGCTCTTGCAAATAATGGAAAAGTTTGGCCACAGACTCCAAGTTAAACACATGGATGCAGAACAAGGTTGTCTGGTGGCAGCTGCTCTGGATGAAGGAGTCAGGGTCACCAACAGATAGTCACCTCTATCCAGAAACTGTTTGGCTATTTGGTTAAGTGGAGAACACAGGCCCTTCATCCTCCTTAGACCAACCCCCATTTCTTAGCAGAAGCAAAAGCAGCAGTGGGCACATCCTGATCAGCATGTACCCTGTGTCACCTGTGGCAAGAGGAAGAAATGATTCTTTTGCTGCCAGCACTCGTGGAGACAAAGCCAAGCCCTAGAGAAGGCTGGTGTCACCATGAAATATAGATCCCTGCTCCCTGCCGTGCTGTCCAGCATAGTTCAAGGCTCGTGAAGACAGGGTGAAGCTCTCCCACATCAGACCTGCTGCCAGATTTGTACCTCCCAGCACCCAACTGCTGCTGGCCACAACCTGTCCCCAAGGAGAGCAGGAGTGGCAATGCAGGACTCTGGGTCACAGTGCCACCGTGTGGGCTCTGCCAGCTCCCAGAGCACAGAGAGAAGGACATGAGGTGCTCAGAACTGGATCTGGGTTCCTCCAGCTGGTAACTGATGGACCAGGGAAATAGAAATATCAAACCAGAAGCAGACATCCCCATTTCCCTGTGGGTGCAGCACTTATTGACTGGCACCACATTTCTCATCCAAGTCCTGGGTACTAAGGTCAAACATTTGCTTTCCTTCCAGGCTCCTTTAGAGGGTCCTTGAGGCAGGACCCTCCTAAAACTCTCCCAATAGGCTGCCACTCTCACCACCAACTGGGCTTAGCCTCTGAGGGGCAAGAGCCCTCCAACATCTTCCTTCAGTTGTAGGTCAGCACAGAGCCATACTAAAAGCAAGCATGAACCTCCTTCACCAGGTGCAAAGACAGGGGCTTGGCCCAAGTCAGCTTCATTTGAATGAGGCTGGATGATTTTGCACTGGAGCAGGTGAGGAGTGGTTACACAGCCCGTAAATGTCACTGGGGTGAGAGACAATGGAGAGGTGGTTTTAAAAGGCTGGCATGTCCTGAGAATATAAATGCTCAGTGGGTATTTAAACTACCAGTGTTGTACTTGAGCTTGACTTTGAGTCAGTTGCATCTCAGTCATAAGTACAGAAAACTAGGAGCAGAAGACGACTCCTGAACATGCATGAAGGTTTCACAGGTCATGCTAATAGAATAAAGTGCCTCTAAAGATATTCTGATAATTTAATTCATCCAGGACCTAGCAACAATTTTGTGAGAACAATGTTCCTCACAAAACATCTTTGTGCCTTTGTGCCATACTCTTTCCAGATCACACAGTACCACTCTGCTACATCAGACCTCTGCCCATGCCCATGATGGTCAGTCAAACATAAGCTTGGCTGGCTCCATGCTACACTGCTGTTAGTCTGGAGGAGATCCACCTCTCAGTCTTACATGTCGACAAGTCAGCTCCTACCACCAAGCCAGTCACTCTCAGCTCACTTTGTAGTCAACAGATAAAAAGATCACACTTGGGAGGCCATGACTCAGCCACTGTATTTCACACATCTGTGTTAGGATGAACGAGCCGTGCTCTGACTGTGTCAGAGGATGTACTCCTCTGGAATCAGTGTAATGAGACATTCAACAATGTTGTCTAGCCTCTACTAACCCAGCTCTCCTGTCACCACACCAGTTGCAGAAAAACCGTGCATGTTCTCAGGCAAAAAATCCCTTCCTGGTGTATTTTAATACCAACTGAGAAAAACCATGTGGTAATGTCTTCAAGCTGTTGTGTTTGCTACCTAAGGAGCATGCATGAGAGACTGGAAGCTGTTTTCCTCCCAAACCTTCCAACCCCAACGTGCTCAAATCCTGTTGCAAAGCTATGCTCCTCTAGATGTGCTTGAAATACCCTTCCAAACCGACACCCTTGTTCAAAGCCACCATGAGACCTGGGTCTGCAAGAACCATTAATGTAATTCAAGAGAAACAAGCAAAAGAGCTAAAGTTTTTTTAGGTCTTTTTTTGGTAAAAAGAATTGTTCTCCACTGACCATTGCCTTCCTGATTGATGGCCCTTCCCTACTCCCTAGCCCCCTAGATACACAGCTACTTTCCTCACTGTAAGAGCAAGCTAGAGAGTGCCCTGGCCTGCAGCTTATCAAAGTCCTGGGCTCCTTGTCTGGAGTCACCACCATGTCAAATTATCTGACGTGCTGTCTGTGACAGCTTTAGGAAGCCTTCAGCCTGGGTGATGGTGGCCTTGGTGGAGGGAAATAAGAGAATATGTCTGGTCCCAGCTAAGGAGGATCTGCTGTCAGATCTCTTGCCACCCTACATGGCCTTGCTGCAGCAGTTCTCTCCCAAGCCTGTCATCACTGGATTTTTGCTGGAGGGAGTCTCTGGAGACTGGAGCAACCCTGGACATCCCACTGTGCTGAGTCACTAGCAGCATTCCCAGCCAGGGCCATCCAGGGGGCATGAGGCTTTCCTGCCCCAGGGCTGCCAAACATGTGTCAGCTTCTTGGAGACTCTCAGGCCTGGAGCTTTCCTAGGAATTTCCCAAGGACCCTGGCTGGGCTGGGTGACCCAGCTCCTCCAGATGATATTGACAGCAGAGGAGGTTCTGCAGTTCTGACTGCACAGCAGTGAACATGAGGGTTCTCCTAAATCAAATACTACTTGCCCTCATTGCCACAGGTACCTGAACGGCATCAGTGAGGAAGGAGCCAGCACAGCAAAGGACACTTCTACATCTCATCGCTGCAAGAATTAAACAAAAGCCTTGTGCTCCATGGCTGGCACAGCTTGTGTCTGAGCTACACCTCTGAGACATGCCACCTGGATGTACTCCAGGGCATGGCTCCAGGCTTACGGTGCCTCTGGCCAGGTGGCACAAGGAAGATGCTCTGGCGTTTCAGTGTTGCAAAGACCTGCCTAGTGCTGACACGCCGATCTCATGAACAATTTGGTCAGTGGCCAGGAACCCTGTGGAGGAATGGGGAAGTGGAATTGGAGATATGTTACCAATTACCTTGCTTTCTCACTGCAAAACAGGACAGTGGAGCTCTTCGTGGAGCTTTGGACCTAGATGGTCTGAGATGGGCATGAGATGAAGGGCAGAAGGGGAGAAAAGAGGGTAAACTGAGGACTTATGCTAATATTAACTGGGTCTGGAGTGTTAAGACTGGTGACTCTGTGAAACTCAGGACTGAGGGGTTTCTTTCCTAGCTGGCTGTCCAGCATGCCTGGGGCTACCAGCACCAAATACACCATGAAGAATAGCTCCCCTGTGCCCATTTTCTCATATTTTGGCATCCACTAGAAAATTCCCCACCAGCAAACATAGTAGGGTTTTTCAAAGCCTGAAGAAGTATACTGTGGTTTCAACAGTCATGGCATAAGACCTCAACTCTTCCCCTGCAGGCCCTGTGGCAAGCTGCCCTCGTGGCTGCCTTGCTGTCTATAAAGTTTTGTCATATAAAGTGAGCTCTCTGAGCAAAGGGGTGGCCTTGATGCTCATGTGGCCAAGCTAAATGCTGCAGCTGCCAAAGCCCTTGGCATGCACAGCTGGACCCACTGCAGGTGAGCCTGCTCTCCAACAAGCCCAGTGGGCACTTCTGGAAAACAAGCAACCAAAGCAAGGGAAGTGGCAGAAGATCGACATACAGAAGCAACCTGCTGCTGCTGGGTGAATAGTTATCTCCAAGTTATTGTCGTGTTATCACATTTACAGCAGGCAAATAAACTTAGAGAAGAAGATAGGCTTTAATGTGTTTACAAGCTTCTCCGGGCATCCACCACTCTGGCTCCTGTGTGTCATCTCCCCCAGCTCAGGGCAGGACTGTAGGGAAGCTCTTCGCCAGCCCAGGTGACATTTCCCTAAAGAATAGAGCAGTTGCACTAAATTAGGGCTGTGTAAGAAAGTACTGCTGCAATAACACCATTCAAATTCCCCCCTCCCTGGGGCCTCCTGAAAGAATTTTCCATGTTTCGTGGAGACTTGCAGGCCAGGACTGGGAAGACATCACACATGGTTGGTCTCACTGGCGCCGCTCCCACCCAGGACTCATGGCATCCTTCCCTCCCTCTCAGCACTCTGATCAAGAAACAAGAGTCCTGAGACAGTATTTTATTAGTAGAAAGGAAATATGCCCCCCAGAAAACTCAGAAAAAGCTTAAGGATTAAAGATGCTAAAGGAAACTATAATTCACAGGCAACAAATGCTGGCAGATTGTGTGCCAGAAGTGCCATCTAACAAGAGAGTGATGGAGCAACTGCTCCCACTCCTCATCGCAGCACGCAAGGGCGGTTGTGTAGCCTAATTGAAAATGTGAGTGTAGAGGATTGTGGTCCTCTGCTCTTATTATCTGTACAACGTTCTCAAGAGCAGGTTTATTAAATTTAATAGAGCTCAAGTGCTCCCAAAATCTATAAATTATGAATCCTCGGGGAGAGGGGAGAAGGGATCCTATAAATGCATTATGCACCAGAGCTGTAAACTACAAAGCACAAATTATGAGTGGGTTATTTAATCTTATTCAACTATTCAGTAGAAGAAGGAGACATCACCAAAAGGCTCATGCCCACAAACTTGCCTATTTTTCCCAACTGTATCAGATGGTGTGAGAAAACCATATATATCACTTCTGTCTCCCAGCCCCATGTACTTTATCAGGAACAGCATAAAACAGCACTCAGCTTCCCTTCTCTGCATCCCAGCATCCTTGTGTCATACTCTGACAGCTAAATCCTCCATGAGATGGTTCCTTGCACTGTCAGTGGATGCCGTAAACCTGAGAGTCTCCCAGGAGCTCAGCAGCCCTCATTAAAACCTTGGGCTCACACAAAGTGCTAACTTTTGCCAAGGTTAAGAATGACACCATGAACAACAGTGGTCAGGGCTGAGCAGGTAGAAAATGCTGAGCTACCCATAGCCTGGTGTCTAGACCAGCCCGTGATATACGCAACCCCGACGCAACCAGGGGTTTTACTTTCCTCCAGCAATTGCATCATAAATGAGATTGTTACAGGCTGTGAGCTTTAGCTTTCTCCAAGGACAACTGAGGAGTGCTTTGGGTCACATGGTAGAAGAGTTAATGTGCTCCTCAGCAGAGTTGGCTCAAAAGAATCCTTTTCCCTGCTTCATACAGGAAAATGAGTATTTGTTCTTTAAATTTCCCATGA
>JAVSBS010011047.1:59728-91372 GCA_033124195.1 Coracias cyanogaster
CCCCCCCCCCCCCCCCCCCCCCCCCCCCCCGCCCCCCCCCCCCCCCCCCCCCCCCCCCCCCAAATTATCCCCTCATTGAATCTACAGAAAAATATTCACAACTCTGCACTGTGGGAGTTGAAAGCTTACAAAGAAAATTGATAGAAAATAGTTAGGCTGTGCTGAATGTGTTACTACATGGACTTTGATCCCTCTTCTCCACATCTCTGCCAGCACAAGGGACTTGAGTACCTTCTGATCAGCTTCAGGGGAGAGCTCACAGCTTGGGCAAAGGTGGCTTTCACTTTCCCTGACACAGGTGCAAGGGAGCTTACGGAGCTGGAATCAGGGTTGGGTGAGCAAACAGGAAGAGCAGAAACACCTCAATCTGGGAAAAGACAGCTGTCCCCAGCCTCTTACTGGGAGACTTTTCACTGGCACGTACAGTCCTGGCTTTTATTGACTGGGAATCAAGAGGTCAATGTGTCCTTGGGAGTCTCTCCTGTGTTACTATAACATCGCAGCTTACTGTTCAAAGCAGGAGATGGCTGCAAAGGCTGAATTCAAGGGCTGGGAAAAGGAAGAACAGGGTGAAACTGCCTTATTCAGAGACCTTTAAAAGAAGTAGATGATAAAATATGAAGTGCTGTATGGGAGCTGCGAGTGTCACCTTGGCAGAGCAGGCTGGGCAGGGAGAGCTCTATCTTTGGGAAGTCAGGTACCAGCTGCAGCGGCTTCTTCTCACTGTTCAGAGCACCGGGATCCATGCAGGGCTGTTGCCGACAGCTCTGGTGCCACAGTGCTGGGCACAGCACGGATGGAAAACAAATGGAAAGATCATTTTTTCTGCAAAGACCTCCCAGTCTAAATGCCTGCAGACACAACAGGGAAGAAATTCCTTGGCTGAGCTGCAATCCTGTGTATAGGATCTGGCCACACAAATACACGGCATGCGGCAATCCTGTTTATGAAAATGATGGATGGCACATCCTCTTCTTTGCAACACACCAGAAACAAAGCTCAGGCAGTTTCCCGTGTTGGGAAGTTTGTGCCTCCTGCCCTAGCAAGGGCTGTACCTCAGCAGATGGGTTCCTGCTATCTCTCACTGTCAGCTAGATGAGAAGGAGCTACATTATGGCTGAAGTATATTTGCAAGAGGACTTTGCAGCTTGTCCCAAGAGATCTGTGCCATGTCTTTGTGGCTTTGTCAGGGTGGGACATCATTGTTTCTTACAGAAGGATGTTTCACATCTCTAAGTTCACATATGTGCTATATACTTTCTCGGTGAATGCTGACTTCAGCTTCCCAAGCCCATGAGTGTGTTGAACCCAGGGAGCTGGCAGAGAGGAGCAGAGGACTATGCAAAATCCTGCCAAGGTGGGAAGCAGCCTCTAATTTACCAAAGCAAGCATGGAGAGGTTTCTTAGGCACCCAGACACTGCTATGCACATTAAGGGCTTGTGTACCCCACTGCCAGCCCCTGCTCTGAGACGACAGCACCAAGAGCTTCCATAGAAGGAGGAAAAACCTCTCGGGCTTTCACCTTCTTGCTTTCAGTTCCTTTAAAATCCTGTAGTAAGGGGATTTCCAAAGAATTATTCATTCTCACATGTTATCACATATTTTGTCCAGCATGCAGCATTACCCCTTCTTGGTCTAGTTGGAACCGGTGGCTCTTTTTCTTGTATTTCTTCCAAATTTGCATTCTAACATCACTGAAAACATCCGACTCTGTTAGTCAGGCAAGGATGTGTATATCCATCAACCCCTCTTTAATAAGCATCTTTACCGTGGTGCAGCTGCTTGGACTGTCACCAGTAATATGTCCCTGTCTATTTGGATCACAAAGGAACGTGATCTTTCATGTTGTAGGAGGTTTACATATGGCATTTTCACTGGAGCAGCAATAATGAAACCCCACCCAAAGTCTCAAAGCTTCCAGGAAGTTCAGATACAAATTTTGGGACCTGGGACCTATATTTATTTGGCTTTGTTTTTAAATACCTTTTTCTTCTCCCTTTGATGATTTTCCCTCCTGTTGTGGACAAATAAAAAGCAATCAGAGGCAGTACTGTGCAGCCTGGCATTGCTCCCCAGCACCCTGGTCCAGCTGTACACTCTGTCCACACCCAAATCACATGCTGGAAGGAGACAAGAGGTGGTATGTCCCCTTCCCCAGCCCACAATGGTGAGGTGCAATGTGTCCTTCTGTCTGGACAATCAGGGGACCACAACTGCCCTTACCCTGCACTCCAGACACCACCACTGTGGAGGACACCACTCTTGCAGAGGAAACCACTCTTGCAGAGCACACCACTCCACACAGGCCAGCAGAAGGGAAATTATGGTGCTTGGAGGAGAAAAGCACCCTTTACCCTGCCAGGCAAGCACAGGTCTGAGCTCATTTCCAAAATATGAGAGACACATTGCAAACCCTCAGGCCCAAACTATGACAACAGCTTCATCTTCAGAGCTCTCTGGAGAGGAAGACCTTTGGTGTTCTAATGGTGTGATAGTGTACTTCACAGGCCAGTTGTATGAGGTTTAACAAAGCCAAGGGCCGGGTCATGCACTGTGGTCACAACAACCCCCAGAAACGCTACAGGCTTGGGGAGGAGTGACTGGAAAGCTGCCTGGTGGAAAAGGACCTGGGGGTGCTGGTGGACAGCCGGCTGGACATGAGCCAGCAGTGTGCCCAGGTGGCCAAGAAGGCCAACGGCATCCTGGGCTGTATCAGAAACAGTGTGACCAGCAGGAGTGTGACAGTGTGACAGCTACCTAAAAGAAGATTGTAGGGAAGCTGGTGTTTTCTTCTCGCAAATTACTAATTATAGAATAAGAGGAAATGGCCTCAAGTTGTGTCAGGAGAGGTTTAGATTAGATATTAGGAAGAAATTCTTTGCTGAGAGAGTGGTTGGGCAGTGGAACAGACTGCCCAGGGAGGTGGTGGAGTCACTATCCCTGGAGGTGTTTAAAAAACAAGTGGTTGTAGACTGGAGGCTATGGTCTAGTGGTTTGAGAGATGTTAGGATGAAGGTTGGACTTGATGAGCCTTGTGGTTCTTTCCAACCATAATGATTCTATGATTCTAAGTGTCCAACCCTTGGTTGGGCTTGGCCATTTCCATGTAGCCTGGGGGCCAATAAAACTATGTGACCCATGGAGCTGGTGTCCACAGGTGTCTATTCTCAAGTGACAGGATCACAGAAATGATTCATATGGATTTCTTAACAGCCTGGGAAATCTCAAACAAGCCCAAACCTTGAAGGTTTAATGGCTTCATGCAATTTCCCACCATTCACAGAACCAGCAGGAATAGCTTGATAACACAGCTGAACCAATCTAGAGGTCTGCCTGGACTGTGTGTCTGCACAGCTGTAGGATAAGTGTCATAAATGCACGCAAAAATAAAACCATCTATCCAAATGCATGGGCACGCACCCACAAAAGATTCTTTTCTGTGACATTGTATCTGCAGATCATCAGCATTTGGCTTACAACATGATTCCTATTATCAGAATCTCACTTGTAAGTCTGATCTTTGGGTTTATGTGGAAGATAAAAATGTGACTTGAGGAAATGAGAGGGAGGAGGCAAAGAGTTTTTCAAGTGATCTCAGTGGTTGATTTTTTCCCAGCCTTGGAAATGGGTACAGTTAAGGAGAAACTTTAAAGAGCACATGAAAACATTAATGAAGGTTGGAACGATGTCTAGTATCCAATCCAATAATTCTCCTCCCAGTAATTTCTTTAAGCCTCCTACTTGGAGTTCAGTAGGTCATAAATTTTGCCTGCTCTGAAGTTAACTGGATCCACAAGATGTAAATGTATTACTCATCCACTGGTTAATTTGTATGCTCATTGCTTTCTAACCTCTCCACAAATTGATTTTTAGATTCGTTATTTAGTCAGGAAGATATTTCCTGACTTGTCCCTCAGAAGGTCACAGAGCAATGTGACACTGCTGACTGCCACAGAGAATCAGAAAGACAAGCAGAGGGCTGGAGAACATGTTTCCTCATCTCAAGCTCAGTCAAAAGTCAATCAAGGTACAAGATGCACTTGGTAGATTCTTGTGCAGAGCTATGCTCTGGGCAGGGAAGCACAATGACAGTGTGATGGGCCATGGAGAAGGGAAGTAGGGCCTGGGATGAGAGGGTATAAGCTCACATCTCCAGGTGGTTTTTTTCTTCTCACTTTTATCTCTCTGTACTTTCTGGATTCATCAGCCAGCTTGAACCCCACAGGTTGGTGGCCTCAGTCTTCTTAGTAGTGCTCTGCTGGATTTTTAGCCCATTTGGAGGATACTGTCCAGGGCTTTCAATGTTATTGCTGGCATCCTGCCATCTCCACATGTTGTCCGAGGTCAATGACTACTTCCCACCTGAGACAAGTTGTGAAAAGTCCAGAAGGAATTAAGCCATCTTGATCTGAGCCCTCTCACTGTTTGACTTAGTATGATGTCTAAGTGGTGCATGGCTCTCCATTGAGGTTAGGAAGCTGGCTTGGCTTGCTGCTTGGCACTGAAGTGTGATGTCTGCATGTCAGTGGTTATCTCAGCCAGGCCTGGGACCATGGTGTGCCTGCTTGATGAGCCCTGGGGCCAGCTCCAGGGCTGCCAGCTTGCTGTGCCTTTCCATAAAAAGCTGTCAGCACTTGGAAATGTGCAATTCCACCAACATGGAAGCAAGGCTGGAATAGGGTTCCATTCCAGGTCTAACATCCCTGGGTGGTCTTAGTGGTGCTTCAGAAAGACTAACCTTCACCTACAAGCACAAAGACACAGCCAAGAGCATCATCAGACTCAAAAAGTGAGCCATTAACAGAGTTACACCTCTGGTTTGTGTCACAGAAAGCTGCATGATAGACCACTGGAAAGCTCTCCTGTCTGTCCCTGCATGCCACACTGCTCCTATTATGGAAGTTCCTCACCTCCTTTAAGGGACAAGTTTCACTTTCCCACTGGTATTCATTATAGTCTTCCCTCACCCTTCTTTAGGGCGTTACATCCATGGCTACACAGCCACAGCTTGGTCTCTGCTTTTGCTTTTTTCTTTCTTCAGCTGATCCCATTTTGACAGTGATTTTGCAGCCTGTACATACAAGCTCCCACTGTTTGTACTCTAGGAAACATTTACTGCCTGTCGGGCTTGCCAGCACTAGGATTGCTCAGCATCCCTTGGGAACAGTGGGAAATAATGTGTCAGAATTTACCCGCATCCCAGCACTCCCTGTTTACTACAAGGACCCCATGGGCAACCGAACAAATAGATTACTACAACTTATATCTCTCTGGGCAATGTCCTGCAGTTCCTTATCTTCCCACCTGGGATATTTTTCATTCTGTTGTGCCTCTTTCAGCTCAGGAATTGTCATAGTGGCACCCAAGGTGGTGAAAAATTGCCTGTCTGACAGCAACAGCATTATGGGAGAATCAAGGTTTCCCACTCCTTCCTTCTCCTCTCAGATATGCTTATTATGATGTGGTAGAAATTAGAGCTGGGCAGGAAAAGATTTTTGAGACCCATCACAACTTTTTGTGATTTCCAAAGTTTCCCCATTTCTCAGTGATACAAATCCCAGAGCTTCCATCTTCTAAGATGGAAGTGAAATCATCATCTTGGCCAGGCCCCAGCATGGTGGCAGGGTGCTTCTGCCCCACACTGGGAGGCTGGGGCTCAAGTCTCCATTGCCAGCGTGTCTAGGCCAAACAATGAATCAACCAGGGGGGCATTTAGCTGTGCTGAAGTGGTTCTACCTCTTAAACTCTCCGCCAGAGGTGTTCCTTTTTGTATTCAAGTGCCTGTTTGAAACCATGAATTGATTCTGGGATTTCCAAATCCCTCAGCACCAACCTTTTGGAAAATTATAACCTGTCCAGGAGTATACAGACCTGAGGACCTTCCTGCATTTCTCTAAAATAATTTCCAAGATTGGCTAAATTTATGGTTGGACTCAATGTTCTTGAAGGTCTTTTCCAACCCAAATGCTTCTGTGATTCTAAATCCCCCCAGAAGTGTTATTTTTTGGCACATTAATATTTGCTGCTGAAATACACCTGAGAAATCCCCAATGAACTCTAGCAGCAGTTTAGCACAGAAGTGCAGTGTGTATTGGGTTATTAGCAAAGAAGTCTCCCTCTCCTTTATCTTTTACCTGCTGTCATCACTTCTCAAAATTTTACTTATACTAAATCAATCATCACTGTCAGGGTCCCCTTCACCTCTCAAGACACCTTCAAGATCACCCAGCAATCATCTTATCTTAGTGTACGCAAGGCCTCCATGATGGTGGTCTCAGGAGCCAGGAGGTCTCAGGTGGCCTCAGCTCTTTGCATCTCTGATCCTAGCTGGGCCTTTGACTTTTGCTGCCTCCAGGGTAACAGGAGTTGGAAGTCCCTTCACTGAGGACTTTTTAGTTAGCTCATAGTGCGCTGCCTCCTCATGGCTCTGCCCTGATGGTGATTCAAAGGAAATGGCAAGGAGGGAGGTGGCTCTTCATGCTTGCAGAAACCTCTGCTGCTTGTTCAGCTTGTTGAAGCCCATAAAGAAATTTCACTGGGACAGCTCAGATTTCCATTCATGCTCAGCCTCTCCTCAGTAAATAGTACTTACCATGTGACGTCAACACCCTCTGTGCCTCCCAGTCTGCACAACGTGGCTCGTTCATCCCCACATTCACCCAAAAAGGCATGAGCATCCTTGTCTGAAGCCTCCCAATGCAATCAGTCGGCTTAAAATCCTGGTGAAACCTTTCCCTTTAACCTCCCCTGCTCACACAGGGAAGACTGCCGGCCCTGCAGCGCTGGAGGGGGGAGCCTTGTGTCCCACTGAAGGGCAGCAACGCTGTGAGGAAGCAGCATGAAAAGCTCCCAACCCACTTGTTCATCTCTCTCCCAGAAGAACCATCTCCTCTAGCAAGCTTATTCATTCTGCACAATCAATCCCAATCTCATTCTGAGCAAGGAGGTCTTATTAATACTGGCTGAACAGAGTGGGAGGTTTGTGGTCTAGAAGATTTTCCCGTAGGAATAGGAGCTAGACCACCAGCTCTTTCACATTGACCACCCAGCTGGCAATAACCTTTGGCCAGTGTTGGCACGGGCTGGGCTTGACGTTGGACATAGTGCTGCTGAATAGATGGGTTGAAGCTGTCTGGGGGTGAGGATGGGGGAGGATGCGGGGAGACTGTGGGGAGTTGTTTAAGAGAGCTCTGAGAAATATTGGTCGAGTGCTTCCATTTAATTATTCACTCTGCTTAATTTGTTCTTGGACAAGATGAATTGTTCATTGACTGTGCAGTCTGGAAGCAAGTCCTTCCTGACTAAACAGACTCAGCATTAAATGGTAAAATAAATGGAGGCCAAGCAAAGAAAATCCCTCCTCTCAGATTGATCACGTCAGGGCAGGATTCTTGTAGGGAAGCCAGAGCTGATAGAAATATAAACACAAATTCTAACACTTGCCAGAATAAGTTTCTACAGTTTCTCCTTTATTCCAGTTGTGATTTTTTCAGGCAACTTAGTGTTTGCAGAAAATACTGCACAGAGAGCGTTGTCAATGCCACGGCAGTTGGTATCAACTGGAAGTCTGTGTGGATGAGTAGCACAGGCAGAGCTGGTCTAACAACACAGCTGTGGCCCAGGGTGTCAGGAGACATGGTGGGATTCACCTCTACCCACTTGACTTTCAGCCTTCAGCCCCGCCTGTCTTCATAATCTCTCTTCACAGAGAAGTAGACACCACCATGGGGCAATTCATCTGATATGTCCATCTCAAGTGTCTATAAGAGGACAGGAGGAATCCCCTTCCCCGGGGTGCATGGCTCATCTTGGTGACCCCAGTTGCAACCATACAGCTACAAATATCTGGTCCAGCCAGCCCCATTTGAGCTCTCTTCCCAGATCAGGCACTGGACACTCATTGACAGGATATGGGCAAGTTGATTCCACTTTCTGCTCTGTCCTATGCAGGTATGAAATATTTCAGGGCATTTACTAAATACCTAAAGGTATTTATGGGTTATCCAGCCCAGCAGGATCCCCATTTGCATTTGGCTTCAAAGCAGTAATTAAATAAATAACGGATGGGTGGATTTACACAGGAGTAAAGCAGCAACATCTTCAGCTCTGGATTTTTAACCACTGACTACCAACAAAGACTTCTAGGCAAATTAGAATTATTCATTTACTGAACTCAACCCTTGAACTGGATGACTGGCAAATGTAACTCTAGTCTGAAATCATTCAACCCTCATTTTCAGGTTTTTAAAAACAGGACCAAGCTTCACACAATAAAGACATGAAAATTCTTCCAACACAAATGTCTGAGCCTAGCGCATGCTACATTAATTTTATTTTCCTTCTTTCATCCTGATTAAACTGTCCACTAGTAATTCTTTGCCTCCGGCCAAATGCAAACACAACTCTACCACTAATAGGAATTGAGTATGTCTGCATAAAAATACAATTAAAGTAACAGTACACTTCACATTTCATGCCACTCAAATTCTCAAGTAGGTTTGTTATTACAGGGTTTCTCATGCATTGCTAGAATTTTTTTGCATTACACTCTAAGCAGCTGATTTTCTTCTCTGGTCAATCAGCATTAAATGTAATGCCATGAATTATCTTAGCTTGATATAATAATAATATAAAAATCCTGTCCCAGATGTTTGAGATGTTTTTTCTACTTCTTAGAAAGGTTTTGGAATGTGAAAGATTTTCCCATCAAGCGTTAGAAGGAACCCATGGGTTTTAAAATATTTTGGCAAAACCCAGAATCACCCAGACGGTTACATGCTAATGAAACTCTCCTGAGGTGAGTGTAGGCTGACATTCAAGTCACTGCTCTGAGCGAGACAGAGAGGAGGCTCGACCCTGGCTGGAGAGGAGAATGCTTTCAGCACTGACCCAGTTATTGCATCCCAAGGAAGGAAAGGGATGAGCCTTTTCCTCTAGCTGTAATTCCTGCTCTGCTCCCAGGGTCAGTTGGACTTGGGAGACAAAGTTTTGCCTTTGAAAATGGTCATTTCCTACTGAAAAAGTCTCTTCAGAAAACTCCCACCCAGCACTACTGGAGGCATCTGAATCAAGGCAGGCAACACCAGCTCACCCAACCCAAGGGTCAAGTCTGCCTTCAAAGAAAGCATCATCCAACAGGGAGGAGAACTAGCCCCTCAGGGCTATTCTTCATGAGCCACTCAAGATAATTCAGCAATTCCCAGTGCCTTCCCATCACATAAACATTTGCAGCCTACTGAAGTGCTGCCACTTGGGCTGGGGACATCCATGCACTCACACTTTGCTGGAGGGACAAGTCAATGTATTGTGGACTATTTTCTCTTGTGTGCTTCAGCCCAGAAGAAGCTGCATTTGTTGAGGTTTGGAAATGTATGTCTCCGAAGAGCCTTTCAGATGTGACACTGAACAGCTGTCAAGGACAGAGACAGAGCTGGAAAACCAAGGAAGTGCTGGTTGAATGAGCTAAGTTGTATCAAATTCTTGGCTCACATGCATGAGGCTAAAGGCCAGAACCTCACAAAGTGTGCTGTCAACCCAGTGTGGGAAACATTTAGACACTTGTGGAAAATTGCAGGTTTATCTGCATTAGCTGCATTTAAAAAAAACCCTAATACAGCAACTCACCTCACAACTTGCTCTAAACAACCTCTGAACCTCGTTCTATAACCAATTAATTCAATATCTTCTTTCATATCTGCTGGAATCCAACTTGAGCAAAAAAGCTCAGCAACCCTTTTTATTGCCTGCCAGGGCTCCAGCAGTCATCAGAGAAGGTTCCAATAGGTCATAATTTAGTCAATATTTTAGGTTGCAAAACACATGAAAACTGTTTGACATCAAAAGCAGCAGATTTACAGATGCTGGGCATTTACAGATATCATTATTCTGCCAAAGTATGAGTGTGCTCGCTAGTTCAGATTAAACTTCTGTTATTTCCTCAGAATGGAAATTGGCAGTCGTCCATCGTCTCCCCAAAGTCAGTTCAGTGGTTCCTACAGATTGCAACCATTTTTCTCCTCTGGCTTGCCAATACCTGGTCTGCAGTGGTCAGATGGATGCAAGCTCTCAGCATCACCCACAGAGGTGTCTTGTATACAGCTGCTTCACAAAGGCATTTGTTTGAGAGTTCTTCTGTCGTACCATAATCTGGCAGGAGCTTTAACTGTTTAATAGGGAAAAAAAAAAAAGAAAGCTTTTTTCTTTTGGGACTCTTTTACCTCTTGGCAATACTCAAGACAATCATTGGGAGAACTCAAGTTCCCTTGAAGGTACATGGCTGTGTTTGCAAAGCAGGAAGACCTTGTAGCACACAAACCTGTTGACATTTGAGTGAGGAAGCCTTGACACCAGTGTGGTGGGCAGCTCAAGCTGGGCAGGATGAATCCCACCCAGCAGAGCCAAGTCAACTCAGCACCAGCACAGCACATGGCTTCACTGCACCTGGATTCAGTGTTGCTCCCAGAAGTTCTGGTCTGCCAAGGGATTGCTTGCGGAGGTCTACCAGACCAGTAGAGTCACACCTGCCCAGTTTAGCCTCACTGGCAGGGCAAGGAGTGCAAAACTCAACCCAGGAGCTGGGAGACTCCCTGGCCAACCCAAACCCTGGGCTGCCTTAGCTGGAAGCTGGTGTGCATGTACCTGTCCTCATGTCCCCAAGGACAGACCATGTGTCTGGTGCTCACAGTGCTGACACAGTGGTGGGGAAGGGTCAGTGTACAAGGGAAATAGAGGTATGTTTTTTAACCACAGCAGGAGTTTTTGCTTAGTGCATTTTTCAGAATGACAGCAAATATGGCTGGGAGGGATATGGATGGCCTGTCCTGCGCACCCCTTTAGTTGCTGCTGGTTTCCATTCAGGCATGCAGTTGAAGAGGTTTAATTTTACGGTGCCTGCATGGTGGACACAAAAGCTTTCACTTCCCCTTCTTCATTGATATTTTGTCCACGAACAAAGCAGTTTCATTAACAAGTAGGTTTTGCTGAAGATGCATCCACCAGGTTCTGCCGTAGTGTGGGACTAGTGTGGATGGATTTGAATTTGCAGGACTCCTGGCTTCTGTTTCAAAATCTGCATTAACTCCTGGGTTGACCCTTGGCCTCTCACAAGCTAAAATCTTCTCATCGTACTGAAGTGGGTAGGAAGAGAGAGACAGCGTCATTAGACTCTTTCCAAAGTCATTTGCTTTGGGTTCTGCCTGTAATATTTCTCTTTAGTCTTGTATTTATTATTATATTAAATTTAAGACAGGAGGGAAAAGTTCCTTTATTCCTCACTCAGCTCAATGTCACTGGGCTTCCTGCCTGCCAGGAGGATAGGAGACATTCCCAGTTCTTGCCCTGCTCTTCAGCAGTCTCACCTATCAGCTTTTTTTGGGAAATGATCTCAGTAGACACAGCATGGACAGTGGCAGCCCGGTACCACTCCTTTCTCACCCAGATGTTTAGTGATGCTTATTTGAGTCTATCTTCTTTTCTGTGTGGAAGCAGTGTAGGGAAGACCCCACCAACACACCAGAAGCACCTCAAAGTCCCCTATGGGGTGACTGCTCCTGCCACTGAAGGAGAAAGGTGGAAGGTTTCCCCTCTAAACACTCAGAAGGTACAGAAACTCTTGCTCCATCAGTTTTAGTGATGTCAAAGACATCACATTTCACCTGCAGGTGTTATCCCCAACCAAATCCCCTCTGCTGTCATACAGTGAAGCAGAGAAGATGCTGCTTTCCAGAGGCAGGCTCCATTGTGAGGTACAGATCTGCCCTTGAAGAGACATTTCCCTTGGCTTTGCCTTGTGTTTGGTGGTTTGCAAGAGTGTGCAGCATCGCTGACATATGCTGCCGCAGGATTTATCCTGCTCCTACTGTGTGATTGAAGTCCTTTAGCCTCACCAAGGAGGGTGCCTCCAACCTGTCCTAAACTCCACATGTCCATTTTCTATGCATGCTGACTGTATCAGTTGCCACGCGGGTCCCACCTCACCCACCAGAACTGCCCTCCATTCCTGGAAAACCTCCCGGTCCTTTCACAAGCAGTTCAAAGCATGAGGACTCTTTCAAATCCGTGATGGGAGCACGTCAGAAGTGCCTGCACAAGCAGTGGAGCAGATGTGCCGTGGGGAACAGGAGGGAGGCATCAGGGTGGGGGTCCCTGGCAGCAGAGCGGCACGGAGGGGCTGGCAGCTGCAAGACAGACGGCCTCTCCACATCCTCATGCTGAGGAGAAGGGAGCCCCTTCCAGCTCATCCATGCTGCCGCCACACACGCACACACATCCTCATTAATAACAGCCAGCGGATGTGATGGATAGCACTCGGGAATGAATTATGGCCTGATGCTGCCCTGCAAAAGTTGTTAGATAGCTAAAAGCCAGGCAGGGTTTTGCCTCCATCCCACAAGGTTCTGGAAATCTGAGGGACGCCTTCGGTTGGCTTGCTATGACGAAGTTGCTTGAATTGCCTCCTGTTTCCAGAGGGGTGAGGGTGTACTGAGGGTAGCAAAGAGGGATGTGGCTGGTGCTTGGAGAGCACTGTTTGTGCTAGAGAACAAGGAGCAGCTTCTCCCAAAGGGATGTGTTGCTGTTACTGAGATGTTTTGTCTTCCAGTACACAAAATCATTGGTTAAGTGGGAAAATAAAAGGATTCAAACCCAATTCAGATATTGTGGTTTCAAGATATTTGCACCTCTGACTGTTGAGCTTCAGCTGGGTGGGTGAGGACCAAAAAAAAGCACAAACCAAACAACAAAAACCACACAGACACACACACTAACTGGAAAATACTGGCATAAAAAAAGAAAAGAAAAGAAAAGAAAAAGCCATATTAAAAGCCTCCTTGATTTCACTCAGGATTGCTATATCATGGGTAAGCAACAGCCTGAGATGGATTTTCTAAACAGGGATTTTATGAAGCTCAAAGAGTTTCGCACAGGAACTGGATGTGATGCCAGCATCACGTCAAATTGAAAAGATTAGTTGAAACAGCTTTAAAAGTTTATTTGTTTCCCTGAAACAACTCTGAGAATATGCTGAGTTATTTCTGACATGAGATTATCCTGGATTCAAGTAAACATCGTCCTGCCATGAATAAATAAATAAATAGAGCCAGTGCATCAAAGCTCCCCTAAAATAGAAATCTTTACAGGAAACAGGCTGGATCTTCCAGTGGTGTAGATGAGCCTCTCCCCACTGAAGCAAGACAACCTATGCTGATCTACTTTCACTGAGTGCCTGGCTTTAATTTTAATATATTTTATATATCTGAGTGGCAAACACCAAAAATAGCTGCCTGCCTTTAACAAATAGTTGTCATTGATCTGAGCAGATGAGAACAAGCTGACCAGTGCTGCAGAGCTCAGTGGTACCATCTGATGGGGCAGGCACAGTCAGCCAGCCTCACGGTTGGACACAGCTCTTGGCATCGGTTGGGGTGTCCCGGCAACTTGGGGCTTGGGTGGGTGCCCTGAAGGGCTTATAAAAGCAAGTGCATGTGAGTGGCCTTGGAAATGACATGATATAAATCACCTTCCTAAGGAAACTGATTTAACCGCTGCTGCATCTAAGAGTTTTGTTTTTCTATAGCCTCATCAAAATACTATGACAATCTTGGCATCTTTAAAGACTGCGGAGTGAAAAATGGTAGAGATCAGGACGTGAAGTCCACTACTGGAAACGCTTCCCTCAAGTAAAGGCATCTAGAGCCACTTGAAGCTTCAGTGTGGCTCTTTGAGCAAGGAAACATCCTGTCCTCTCTGCAGGTGGGGAAACAAAGGCATGGATTTGTCACCTCTTGTAGGTTCACCCATCAGAGTCACAGTGGCTTTCTGTCACTGCTAGACCACATTTCTTATGATGCTGCCCCTGCTGTGAGCCAGACCTTGAGGGAGAGGCCAGGGGGTCGTGATCACATGGGGTTTGATTTCATGGGAACACAGGACAAAAACACACTGAGATTTGTATTTGATTCATTCTTTTACAACCTTCAGAGTCATATTTCCAAGCTTTTCCCACAGACAGCAAGACTGTGAATTTTCTTATAATATACATTACACAAAGCAAGCAAGCTGATAGTCCGCTGAAATCTCAAGACTCCAGGAGTCAGGGATTAAAACAGAGAGGAACACTCCCTTCGTACCAATATCTGAAACCTCGTGCTATAACCACCACATCTGACAAGGACACTGGCACCACGCAACACACACACTCCCACCATCCCTTCAAGGGGATGGGCATGACACGGGGGTTTTGAATGTTGTCCCTAAAGCCAAACAGCAGCTTTGGGACCTCATTTTGTCCAGGCAGTGGCTGCCAAAGGCACCAGCTTTAGTAACAGCATGCAATGGATCGTTCCTTTCTTCTTCCAAAGAGATGCCTTCGTGAACCCGCGCACCTACACCCACCTCTGCACTGGCAGCGTTGTGCAGAGAAAGATCTAAAATTAGCTGGGTGGATTTAACATCACGCAGCTTCCCTCTGCTTTCGAGTGCTCAGCCTCCTTCTATATTTAAACCAAAGGCAAGGGGTAAACAAAGGTTCGGTGCGCTCTGCTCTGACAGAAATAGGCACTGCAGCTATTTTTGTCCTGCAGCCTACACAATGTGTGTCCAAGTTACAACCCGCAGCAATAAATATAGCCCAAAAAGGGTCAAGAAGCCACTCTAAGCAGTGAGCAGCAATGAAACTGCTCTGCTCTCTGAATACCAGTGAGGCATCCGTATCTAGTCCTTAATTCCTCCCTTTGATGCTCATCACACAAAAGCCTTATAGAAAGCAGATGAGCTTGTATGCCATGCTTTGCATGTATTTTTTTTCCTCCAGGTTTTGTAATTTAGCTTGAACTAAGTGATGTGCTGGAAATATCAAGACATCCTGACCGTAGCCTGGATGCAAGAGGGCTAATTGAGCTCTGCCCAGTGCTGGCACTTGTCGATGAGATGCTAGATATTAAGAAAGAGGTTTTACCTTTCAGGTGACTTTCAGGAGAGGCTCTGGGGCTCTGAAGCTCCGAGGCTGAGGCAGGGAGTGGTGTTTGTCGTACATGTTTACAGTTGATGTTGTTTGTTCTGCTAGCCCTGGGGTGGTTGCCCTCATAGGACAACATCAAAGACACATCTGAGCAGGACAGTATGCAAGGTGCTGTCTTGCCTGGTGAGTTATATATGGTCACCTGGGTGCCTGCGGCAGGGATGGATGCTGAATTCAGACCCTCTGTGAGAGGGTGCAGAGCACTGATTTCCTGGCCAGGACTTCACACCCTCAAAGCCTGCCATACTTTCTCAATCCCTGCAAGTTATTAGTGTCGTGCCAGGGTCAGGCTCATCCCTGGCCCTCAGCAGGGCTTTGTGGAGCATTGCAAAGGGATTGCATCAGAGAGTACCATCAGTGCAGGTTCTGAACTCATTCCAGTGCCTAACCCTTCTCTATCTCACAGGGGATTTGATATGAGAGGCCAGGAAGAAAGGAAGTCTTCTCCAGACCACAGTCTCTCTCCCATTGCTGCCCAGGACTGCTCTGTAGAAAACACCAGTACCTCCCCATCCTGAGACCCAGGCACTTTAGACTTCATTTTTGCGCAGGGACCCAGCAGAGAAGGAAAGGCAAGAGCCACCATGGTTTCCATCCTTGGTATTCTCTTTCAGGTTACTAGACATTTTGGCTTTTATCTCCCAGTCTGTGGAGCCCCGAAAGCAGGGAAATGCATACACAACCGTTGGGACATTTCAGAGTAGGACAAGCCTCATCTCCTGCTTCCACTGCATCTTTCTTCCTCCTTCTCTGCTGGAGATGAAAGCTTCTGCTCCACTCCTACTGTCTGACTGCAGGGTCTGGTAACAAGCATTGGCAACCAGGCTTGCACCCCTTGCCTCTGGAGGAGTTCAGACAGTGTTGCACACCCCCAGTGTCTGCTGCTGTAGAGATGCCCCAAAATAACCTGTCTGGCCTCCACTGCCTGCTGCAGGCAGGTCTAGATCTCCTTGCAGGCAGCGTCGTCTCTCTGGGACATCTTAAATGCATTGTAGGTCTGCATGAGTGACTTGATCACTGGGAGTGGGAACTCAGACATCCACCCACAAATGAACATCCATTGGGAAGCACCGATTTCTTGAAACAGAGTCTTTCACGGGGCATGATGTTTTCAGCAGAAACTGGATGGGATTGCTCATGTGCTTACTTGGCCCTGCAGGTAACATTACACCCAAGACTTGGCACAACTGCTAGCATTAGGATCCCGAAGGCTTTGGCCTCCCTCCCTTCACTCCCAAGAGACATTTGCACTCCTATCTTGGCTGAAATTAGGGATTTCCAGTGTTATGGTACTGAAACCCTGTTAAAGATGCAATGCAGATAGCAGGAGCAGTCAAGGATCATGTAGTCCACCCCAGCAACAAGCAAGCTGGCCTCAACCAGCAGTGACAGCCAACCACAGTGGAGAAGACAACTGGGGGGAATATCCAGATGTCTCCTATCAACAGAAGTTAAAGGGATGATTGTGGGTCCTAAAAGCTCTCCCAGCCTCTGCGGGTATATCCTGCAACACCCAGAGTAGCTCTGCTCCTCACACCATGACGTCACATCCCTGTAGCCATCATAGCTGGGGATGCCCACCATGGCCTAGATCTGCCCCAGGCTACAGGTCTGCTGTCCCCATCCAGCAAGCCCACAAAAGAGCAGTGGTGGCTTGTTCCTTCCCCAGTCATTCCTCCCCACTCTGGGGACCAGCCTTGTGCATGCCGCTGCTGAGCAGGCAGTGATGAGGAGGTTGTCACATCTGGCAGCAGCTGAGGGCAGTGCCCCACAGCTGGTGCACTGGGCACAGCTCTGAGCTTGGGAAAGCAAAGACCTGGGTTCACAGACCAGCCCTGGCTTCTCCCTTGGCTCTCATTTATTACTGACACAGGCACAGTGAAGTCCTCCTTTTTTTTATGCAGCAAATCATTAAAAAGAAAGGAAGGGGGAAAAGAACCCATCCTTTAAGTAGCAACTGCAAAAAAAGGGAGCAGGGAAGAGGCAAGCACGCAACCAACATACAGACAGTCCAGTTACAGAATCCTAGCTCAGCTGGGAAAGGGGACTGCAGAGAGGGTGAGGCTTTACATAACTGGACTGGTGCAGGGCTGGCCTGGAGCCAGCTGTCTGAGCACAGAGGGTCCCTGCACCAGCGACTGCAGACAAAGGTGGACAGCCTGTCCAAACCATTGCAGCTAAGCTTGTGTGACCTTTCCCAAGGAGACCTGAGCTCACCAAACCTTGCTGAAGGAGTTAGGCAGAGTGTCTCACTAAGGGTAGTTGTGTTAGCATCACTGTGTGGTATTTGGAGTGTCTTGGTTTTCCTCGGCAGGCTCAAGGCACGGGTGTGGGAGACTGTGCATGCCCATGGGATACCAAAGAAATATATCCAGCTCTATCTGCAGGAGAAGATGCTAACCCATTTGCAGCAGGCTCCTTGCACACAGCTACACTTCTTGTTCACCCTCCCAGAGATTTAGCAAAGTCGATGCCCTTAGAAGGACTTGCTGGGTTGGCTTTTACAACATCCACCCCCTTGGTACTGAGGGTTGGGGTCCACCACTGACAGCAATAGTCATTACCCTCTTTCTTGCTCCTCACCAGCTTTATTTTATATGTTTTATTCCTCGGTGTAAAATCTTCCCTAACTAGTCATTAACCTCAGCCACAGGACACAACCATTAAACATTATTGTGGCTGTAACATGGTACATTACTTGCCTCAGTCAGAAGTGTTTCCTCTAGCAAGGGATTAAAAATGAGACCCGCATTAAGGTCAGGATTCTCCTGCACATGTATCTAAATCAGCATCTGACATCGCAGACCTGTTGCAAAGAATGTGTTTGTATGGTAGGAACACGTCATGTGCAGAGTACATCTTTCTTGACTAAACACACAAGCAGGAAAACCCACCTTCAGTTTCATCTCAGAGGAGAGCAACCTGGACGGTCAGATCCCAGACTCAACTAGCCCCATGCCATCACAGCCCCCTGCCCCACGTGCCTGTGTAGGGCCTGTACTTAAACTGCTCTTCTGACCTTCTCCATGCTCACAGCCAGTGCTTACCACCTCTGTCAGGGTCCTGGAACTCGTGGCTTCTAGAGGAATCAACCTTGATAATGGGACCTGGACAGGTCCACCATGCCACATGCTGTTTGCCAACATAAGCTGAACAAGGAAAAGCTGCTGTGGAGCTTTCAGTAGCCATGGTTTTCAGTGCCCACCAGTGCTGCAGACCCCCTAGGCTGGATTTTCACTGTGTCTCCAGCAGCTCCAGTAGAGGAATTCAACCCTTGTCTACCTTTCTCCAGCATACACACCCATACAGAGAGCAAAGCTCCATGACAGCACCTATAATGGTGCTTGCAGTACAGACACTGTTACAGTGGTCCTGAAATACAGACAAGCACAGGGAGGGATGGTCACTGCAACCATTCCTTCATACAGTACCCTGTGCCTATGACTGCTGAGGCAATCAGCTGCCTGCAAATGTCCTACATTATCTGGGGAGCCTTCCTGAGATGAAGACAAACCTCCTGTGTCTCAGTGTAGGAGAGAGCTCAGCACACGACCTCCTGAAATGAAATCTCTGCGGACGCACCCCCAGGCTGACGGGGAGCTGTTGCGATAGGTCATGCCTGTTTCCATCCGTCAGAGGACCCAATGAGACATGACTGATCTAAGCAGAGCTGACAAAAGCTGAAGACCACTTCCCCATCTGGGGACATGCCACCAGGATGGGAGGGGAAAGCTGTCTTTTCACACATGGGGGCTGTTCCATCCAGCAGCTCCCTTTTGCCAGGGCAGGGGTCCTACAGCTGCAACACCTGCCTCGCGGGCTTGGTACGAGCTCCCCTTCCACCTCACTGACTCCAAGAGCACATCTTAAATTGAAAGTGGCATGACATGAATAGTTCCCCCCCTGAAAGCAGGCTGACCTCCCACTGCAGGCTGGGGGTCCCCCGGTACTCGTTGTTACACATTGACGCCTGACGGGGAAGCGCAGCCCTGTGGTTGACAGGTTTTATTGAAGACCTTTGATGTTCAAAGGAAGTGATGGCTGTTTGGTAAGGTTGGTTGAGTTAGAAGAAAGGGGCAGGCTGAAGCCAGCCGAGCTAAAGCCCGTTACGCTAGCAGGGCCCCATCTGGAGCACTTAACTGCTGTCTGGTTTGAGCCAGGCAGGTTGGAGGTAGGCAGCTACGGGGGGTTGGTTTCACTCCGAATGCCGTCTGCCTCTTTGAGTTACCATCCCCATCACTCACCTGGTGCCAGCATCATTGCCTGCAGGTCAAAGTCTGAAGTTCACTCTCATTCCTCGTACCCTGGGGCTGAACTCACACTTGTTTTATAGCAGAAATGGAAATGGCGGTATTTAATCGAGGAGGCTCTCAACAAAGAAGTCTCTTCAAGATGTACCTGGGAACTGCCATTAAAGACCCCAGAGCTTCAACCTCTTGCTTGGGCTTATTGCCACTGAGGGAAGCACTTACCCTTCTGCAACCCCAAAATCACAGAATCATGAAATTGTTTAGATTGGAAAAGACCTTTAAGACAGTGTGTCTCTCGCCAGCAAAAAGGAGCAAAACTGCTGATCCCAGTGGTTGAGCCCCTTCATATGGCTGTCCAGGTCATTGTCCATGCTCCCACAGAGATTTAAGTCTCTTATAAAAACCAGAGCAGCTTCAGTGGGAAAGTGGAGAAACAACTTTGTTTTGCACAGCTGTTCACAAGTTTTCCTGGAGATGAGAAGGAAGAGGAAAAATTCCTTTGAACAACAGGGAGTTTTGCCTTGGCTTGGAGAGTGAAGGGCAAATCCATTCAGAAGTTTGAATTAGTAGGTGTAGAAACAGCCAGCTGGATATTTCAGAAATTTTCATTTTGTCTGCCATTGATATTTTTTCAACAGCAACAAAGGAAGTTAACAAAAGACACAGCAGCACTTTCTGTCCAGCTCTGGTGGTGACATATTTCAAATTTCTCCCCTGACAGAGTGTGGTTTTGCTACCAATCACATCCCCATGTCCTTCCTGAGTGTTTTTTTTTTTTCCCTGTGATATAAAGGAAACTGGCCAAGGCTGTGAGGAGAGTCTTGGTAGAAGACAAGCTTGGTTTTAACGTGATGGCCCAAGCTGCAGGCACTGCACACCAGCAGAACAGGTTCTTCTCAGAAACAGCAACATTTGCAAACAGAAATTTTTTCAGCAAAAGGAGATGAGCCAAGACAAGTTTGAGAAAGACTCAGAGTGTGACCTTGTCAAGTCAGTGACTGTAGGCTTGCACTTCCATAGCAGGAAGGAGGACAGGAGAAGCTTTCTAAGGTACTGACCTTTCTTATTTCCTAACTGGTGACACAAAGATTTTCTGCCCAAGTCCACCACATAAGCAGAGTCACTCCCCACCCACCTATCCTTGCAGTTCCCTGGTTTGAAACAGTACAAGAGAGACTCAGCCACAGCAGACAGTAAAGGACCTTGACTAAGGACCTTGACTTTCCCTTTTAAACAATATCCTCCTTCACTGAGCAATTAATTTTCTCACTCAGAAGGGAAAACATCCCCATTACACCTGGTGTGATTCATGCGGGGTTAGAGCACCCATTTCCATGCAGACGTGTTTTGCCTGTTGCAGGTTATGGAGGAAGGTGGTTGCTGTTCACCCCGGCCTTAGGAAGCAAGCAGGCTGGTTTTTTTCTCTGAATTAAAACCTATGGTCCAGAGACTGCCTGCATTTGGGTGAATGACATGGACATCACAGCCACCTTTCCTGCCCAGTCACACACCCACAGCTGCAGGCAAAGAGCTGAACGTTGCAAAGAGCCCAGAGCATCCCTCCGCTCCTACAACCAGCCTCATGGGGTGGAGGCACTGATGACAATTTAGCTTGTAATTTCTGCTTTGGGAAGTCATGTCAGGGTAACTCTGCATTAAAACGATCTCCAAGATCTTTCTGGAGGTTTCATGACAGCATTAGGAAGTCTTTCACTCTAATTCCCTGGGGAAATGAGCCTTCTGTGACTGTAGTGTCTGTCTGTACACTTCCTAGTCCTGATTTTTCCAAACTTGTAGAGCACTTTTGTCTATTTGACTACAAGTCCTCAAGGATATTAAGTTGCTACCAGCTCTTGAATGTGGGTGAGCAGGGAGAGGAGTGAGGCTCTTTCTCTGCACCTGCAGCACAGGCCCAGAGGCACCAGCAAACAGCAGAGAAAGCTCCTGGGTGAGAGACACAAATGCTGTGGAGGTGTTACAATCAGACAATACCTCATGAGACGCATGATACTGCCTCCACGAGGCCAAAAGCCAAGGGAAGACTCCACAAGAGCTGAAGTTCACATGAACGGCTTGCTTGCTAAAGAAGAGTGAACCTGGTTGGTTGCTTATGGTGCTTTGGATTCAAGTCTTTCAAACCAGTCCCACAGGCTGCTGAAGAAGCTCTGCCCTCCTCCCTGCATATGCTGGTGGCCAAATGATTCATGTCACAAGAGGGAAAATACAAGAGCAAAGCATAAATGAATCACTCTCTGCCACAGGTCATTTAATTCATTCTCCCTTCAGGAGACAAGCGTTTTTGCACACTCTAATTAGATAGTTGATCCTAATGGCAGCTATATGATTCTTTTTTTTCTTTCCTTCTTTACATCTTTCATCAAAATAGCATAAAACTTGTTAGATACTGAAAAGAAAGAACCAGTGCTACACTGGACCAAGCCCCATGTACCATATGTCTGAGACATGACAGTTGCAACGCGCTCATTACATACGTTGTCTACGTTGTAATGCTCTCTCTGCTCGCTGCCTCCTCTGCCCTAGTTCCCAGACTTTAGGGTATAATTATAGAATAACAGCAACTGAAGCTGGTTTTAAAAAGATGGTCTTTTTCCATGGAAAAATATCTGAACAAAAAACAAACAAACAAAAAGCATTTTTCTTGGCAATGTGTTAATTTTTTCTCTTTTTTTTCTTTTTTTTTGGGAAAATGAGAACAGAAAATGTTCCATCTTCCTCCCGCTCCTGCCCACCTGTTTTTGGAATAAAGCAGGGAGGAAAGAGAAGGGAAAACCCCAATGTTTTTAAGCTTGCTATTTTCAAAAGTACTAAAACATTTCTAACAAGGCTGACATTTTCTAAGGAAATTCTCATTTTACCTGTAAAACCCCTTTGAGTTCAGAATGTACAACTGCTCGTCAGAACAAAAACAAGAAGAAAAAAATCTCTTTATTAACTTTCCTCCCCAAAGCTGTTGCAAGGTGGCAATGAAAACACAGCCACTTCTGGGTGAGGACCCTTCCAATGCAGATTGTGCAGCCTGGGATGTGAGGAGTATTTTTCCCTATGGTGAGATCTCTGTGTTACAGCTGGCAAGGCTTGATCTTTATGCTTTCAACCCCAAGAACAGTCCTGGATAAAGCACATGGGGATTTCAGGCAGGTCCAGGGTCCTCTTGGCCTCTTGCACCTTGCTCTGGGAGGTGGTAGAACCAGCAGGGTCCATCCAGAAGGAAATGTGGGCTGCAGAGGCTGCAGGACCTCTCTCCTGCAGAAAGTCACCATGAAACATTGAGGTGCAGGAAGGCAGGCATGGCCCCACAAATATGAAAACCCACCTCAGATTTGGTGACTAAAGGGTGCCTGAGTAGCACCATATAATGTACACAAGATCTTGACACCCCTTCAGAGAAGGTTCAATGTTGCAAAAGAGATTCAGACTCAGGTCTGTTCACCATTAATGGTGGAAGTTATCCCACCACATACTGCAGCCAAGGAAAGCCATGGGCTGTAGTGCCTGACTCTTTCTCTGTGATCTCCAACCTTCACTTTTCAGGTGAAGATCAAGACCTCTTGCTGGCATTTACTCTCATGTAAACTCACTCTCTGTGCAACCCCTGGGCTACATTTACATTTCCACCAAGGTGACCAGTTTATTGACTGGGAGGATGAAGAGTGCAGAGAATTGGAGGCCAAATCTTTCACGCATGAGACATGCCCTTGCATAAGAGGATGCAGCCTTTTGCTAGATCTTCAGCTGGGAAACAGTAGAGTGTCCATGCCTAAATCCACTACCATCAAACCATACTCCTGGGAAGTCTTGTTACCTCCATCCAGGTCTGAGCTGCGAGGACTAGAGCCTTGCACTGATAACAAGGTTTCTTGCAAATATTTCACCAGCAGCTCCCACGCTTGGAAGCACGATCTCTCTCACACTGCCCTCATCTATCTGCCTTGAGTCCTGCCCTGCCTATGATCGATTACTTTCATTAACATTTCCCTGCTGTGGCCACCACTGTGGCTGCTGTGCCAGCGACACAGCATGAGCGCTAACACAGGGGTAGATGACAAGTGATGAAATGCTGGTGGCCAGGCCATGTAAAAGCTTGTTTGGGGATATAAAAGCTTGTTTAGGGGCTTTCCAGCACTGTCCTGTGTGCACTTGTGTTGGACTAATGTCTGAAAAGGAGCCTCAGATGGAGGACTGCTCCAGCTCTGTTCTGCCTCCCTCTTTCACCAGTTGACTTGATTCTTCTTCTTCTTCACCATGGGGATGTGTTTGCAGGCTCTCTGTGCAAGATTAACGCCCTGCTATCTATACATACCTTGCACCTCTAATGTCATTGTGCCCTACACGGACAGAGGATGCTCTCCTGTCTGTGGGTCACTTGAAGAGATCTTCATTCTCTGAGGCATGAAGCATTCACAGCATTTGCATGGTCTTATTCTCAGGCATTTTGCATCAACACTTCATCCCAGTCCAAATTATCCTCTTAGAAAGCTCAGTCTGTCAAAACACTGCATCCAAATATACTTCTTTTTGATTTTTTTTTTTCTCAAGAGACTGCCAAGGAAAGCCTATATTTATTCAGGAAAAGGTTTTGGCTGAAACATTTGGAAGTCAAAAGAAACTTATCAAGAAAGTCCAGAGAATGTAGTTAAGTGTTTAGGCAATAAGGCAGAGCCTGGGAGACCACAAAAGCCCCCTGAGCCACACATCAGAGGATGTATAAAGGAAACACAACAGCAAAAAACCAGCTTGTTTTACAACAGCTTCTTAAATTGCTTAGCACTCACATCTGACATTTCACACCTGAGCTTCAGCCCTTCAGCTGAACAGGAGGTAAAAGCCTTTCAGTGGGATTATGGCTCCTAAACAACTGATAATCTCTGATTATCTCGAGAAGGTATCAAAGGGCTCTGCTGAGAGGAGAGCTGGCACCGGGCCCAGAGTGATGACACACTGCTGTGCTTTGATCAAGACCTCTGCAAAAGCCTCCCAGGGCACAGGATCCCAAAAACGCCATCTCTTCACCTCTGGGTATCTTGCAGGTGACATGTCTTGTGTCACCAGCAGTGCTGTGCACGTGCTGCTTGCTCCCAAACCATGAGCTCCAGAAATCCCAGCACAAACGCAGAAATCCTGTAGCTTGAAGAAAACCTATATGGGAAGGTGCAACATCCATCTGAAGGCACCTGGATGCAACACAAGTTGTGGTGATCACAGGAATGATCTGTGCTCCAGCCATGGTATATAACCTCCCCTGATGGCTTTGCAGCTTCCCAACAGAGAGGCATCCCAAAAATTAAAAGGCTGAGGCTGTTTCCTGGGAAACTTTGGGTCCTGTTTTGTTTCTGAAACTGCAAAAAGTGACATCGGCTCATGTGAACACCCAGACTTTTTCCATTTCTCTACTACAACAGTGTCTTGGCAGCATAACAAGGAGCCCCTGAACCCCCCTGGAAAAGCAAGAAGGGAGAGAGGAGACTAGAGAAAAGGCTGACAATAGGGCAGGAGGGTCTGATATTTTTCCATGATTCAGAAAACTCTTATTCCCTATGACCTTGTTAGGAGGCTGGAAGCTGCTGTTTAGTCAGAGCTGTCAGACGGTGCTGGCAAGAGATGGATGAGCTGTGATGCAACTTTGCAGAAGGCATCGTGGACACAGGCTGTTTTAAGGAGCAGCAGCTGTGGGAAATGCCAGTGAGCACCAGGCTGTGGGGAAGGGGACTGTCTGGCATAGCTACGTACAAGAGATACATGCAAGGGGCTCCTCAAACAGCCAGCAAGATAGCAGAGCTCTGGAGTATCTTTGGGCTGGGCTGACAGAGAAGGGTTGTGAGGGTCTTGAGACCTGCCCTTGCTGTCTTAGGAGCTTAATCCTGTTGCCTACAAGGTGGTGATGGGCCCTTGGTTGCAGTCTCCAGTCACTTGTTTGGGCTGTCTGAAGAGAAGTGAGATGTGTCTTCCAGCATCTCCCAGCACAACCCCCCACACTGCCTGCTGCCAAACCTTTATCCCAAACACCAACATCACCATGGTCCGCGCCCACAAGATAAGGATGCTGAAAGTTTCACTGTAATTTTTACCATGTAACATTAATAACGAATATGCTTTGAGGGCATGACCCTCATGCCAAGGATTTCCCCCTGTGCAGTCACAGAGAAAGTATTTAGGTACAATCCTGCCATGTGCTCTGATGCAAACCTCAGATCTGGAGATTGCTTTATTGCCGCCCTGTGACCACTCTCAAGATGTCTGACCCTTCCGTTCCCAGCTCTGCAATGATGCTCTTGTCACACTCTTGGCCTTTGCAGGACATCTGCAGCCCTATGCATGTCCTGATGCAAGCTCAAAAGAGTTAGTGTTCAGGAACAGTGTTACTGTGCTACATTAATTGTCACAGAAATGCTTTGTCTGGCTGGTTTTTAAATGGAAGCTTGGCTTTGTTTATATCAGATGTTCGCAGTCTGGGAACAAGCGGAACGGTGCTTTGACCTGTCAGTATCCTCAGTCTGTTCTGGTCAGGAGAAGACCTGACTCCAGCATGGGCACTTCCTAAAAGGGAGAGGGAGTGCTAACAGAAGTGTGAAATAAGAAAAATAATTATCTTTTTTTGTATTCAGGGCACACATGACCCCTTCAACCCCCTGGACCTCCTGCTGCAGAGGAAGTCCCCAGCCCACATCTGCAGCAGCCTGCAAAGCCAAAGCTATGGTCTTGTACCAGATTCTGTGCAGACACATTGATGGGAAGTGGTGGAGTCATCATCCCTGGAGGTGTTAAAAAAACAAGTAGAAGTGGTGTTTTGGGACATGGTCTAGTGGTCAGGAAGATGTTGGGATGAAGGTTGCACTTGATGATCCTAGAGGTCTTTTCCAACCTTAATGATTCTCTGTTTCTATTGCAGACATCCCAGCTGAGAGGTAAGAGAAATCTCTGGCTAATGCCTTGCCTGGGATTTGGGAGAGCTGGGTTTGTTCTCTGCTGTGCCAAAGGTTTCCCGTCACTTAAGCCTTCAGCTCCTGGTCCATACGGGTATTGGCATGCTGTTTCCTCTCTCTCTGGAGAGCTGTATCCAGTGCTCAGGCAGCAGCACCATGGGGACCACGGAGGCGGACTGAGCAGTCTAGCATGAAGAGGCAGCACATGTCCAAGACTCTGGTCCCTCACTGGGCTTGTAGAGTAAAATTCAGCCCCAGCAAGCTCAGAGGTGACGTAGCTTTGGCTGGAGGTCGTTTGATCCCCACAGTGTGGTTTGTTCACATTTTCTGTTCGGCCTCTCATTAACCCAAATGCAGGGCTCCTACCAGGCATCCCAGGAGCTGCATTTCTAAGAGGGTGGGATGTGTGACTCCCTTGGCTTTCCAGTCAGGAGGGGAAAGAGCAGGATCTTGCTGAACAAGGAAGCTGTGTCTATACCAGTAAATAAAAGAGAGAAAGAGTTGTTGCATGGCCAGATGGTACAACACAGGCCTAGGAATCAAGTTATCTTCTCTTCCCCTCCGAACCCTAAACAGGGTGTCCTCAGCCATGCTGCCAGCTGAGACCGGTCCCTATCCCACAGCAGCCCCTGAAGAGCCCCCAGGTGCTATCTGAGGGAGGACAAAGCCTTGCCAAGGAGCATAATGACAGTTTAACAGTATGGACCATTGTGTATCGGTGCACTGCTGGTGCTTGAGTTATTGCGGTATTATGGATGTTTTTTTAGAGACTTTGGGCTCCCTGTTGATGCCTGTCCTCTCATGACACAGAGGTCTCAAAGTGGGCTCACCTGAGCATGAACCAAGCATTGGAGGCCCACCTCAATGCTCAGAACTGCATGCAGTTCCCATGGATGCAAACCTTTATCCTGACATACAGCAACCCAATGGGATGGTGTATCCCCATCGGCTTTGCATCCCGCTCCCAGCAGGCATCTCCCACCATGCCAAGCCTACAGTACCAGGAGCTGCCACACTCAGCAAGGAGCTGGACTGAGGCTGGCACCACTTCCATAAACTACTCAGCAGGTTCCCTGCCTCCTGGCTCAGCGTACGGAGCTCTCTGCCTCTTTATATTTCACCTATTCTCCTTTCTGCTGAAAGGGGCTCCTTTTCCCTGCTTAGGACATCCAGCAGAGGGTTTGGGGGTGTTCTCCAGGATACCCTGGCTTCACAGTCCATGTAGAGATTACCTGAACACATGCAAACTTACCCAAAACACACCTCATCTCTCAGGGTCATTGCACATGCATTTTGCATTTGATCTCCACTCATTCGGTGGCCTTTTTCTCCAGGTGAATCCTGGGTGGACATGGCCAGGAAAATCCAGATGGAGGGAAGTCCAAAAAGAGCTAGTCCTCTTTTGGAGTGCTTTGTAACCCATTTGCACAGCTCAGAGGGGCACGTCCTGCAGCATAGCAAAGAACCAGGGACCTTGATGTCTCTCTTCGATCAGATACAGACAGTAGCCTGTCTGGTTACAGAGAGCACTTTCTTTGATTAAAAGCTAATAAATATTCATCCCTCTCCTCCCCTGCCGTCCCTCCCAAACCCCCAGAGACAAAACTTAGGCAAGCAAAACTGGTTCATTTGTGATGTATTCCAGCGCGTTTCTCCAAAACACTTGGAAACGTTCCAGATGACAATGTGCGGCTGCAAGGGTTATGGATCATCAAGAAAAAAGCCGATATTTTGCATTCACTTAAAACAAGACTTAGGTCGTAAAGGACATGCTGATTATTAATGGTGGGTGTTGGAAAGTAAAGTATAAAGTGTACACAGATCCTTATCCCTAGCTAATTCTTCAATAAATTGGCAAAGATACATCACTGCCTGCAGAGCTGGAGACAGAGAGAAATTAGACGTTAAGGACAGCTTAGTTTCCTAGGAATACAGATGTACCATCAGTTGATGAAAACTACAGTGGGGAGCAAGGGAAGAAGATATATCAGTGATGAAGGTTGTCTCCTTTTAAGGCAAGGAAAACTAAACTCTCACCGGGAAAGAACAGGTTTGAACAGATGGAGAGATCACAGCCAGTGTAACAGCGCTGGGACCACTGAGCTGATCCCGGTCAGACACAGGCTACAAAACCAAGCCATTGTCACCCAAATGAAATCAGAGGAGCCCAAGACCTGTTTATCAGAGAAATATTGCTGGAGAAAACCAGTATTGGTGTTTGGGAATTTGGAGAAATATGAAATAGATGCAATAATGTACTGTCTCAATACAGACTTAAACCACAGCCCTGCAGGGAAAGTTCCTCTGAGGGCTCTAGACTGTAGATGGTGAAAAGCCTTCCATCTCTGGATGGAAGCCTATCTCATAGCTATCTCTGCAGCTGTGGTAACCCTGTGTTTTCCTACCTCTTGGCTTACAGTCTGAATATGGAACAATTATTTCTTGGGGAAGGCTTGCCTTCAGCCTGTATCAGTAGTGGGTTCAGAGATGATCTCACAATCCCAACAGTAATAGTCATAGTCATAGTCAGTGATTAATAGTAGAATAGTAAGGCTAAGATAATAATTTATAATAATTGTAAGTATTTATTATTATTACTGGAGTCACATCCCAGCGCGTACATCCTCATGCATCTTGGGAACATGGTGCTGGGACACCAGGCTGGGTCTCTGCTCTGGGTGAGCCGTAGCATGTTATCCATGTACTCTTGCAACCCACCAGCCCACACTGCCCTACACAACACTGAGCTGGCTGCATCATCATGAGCAGGATCCACAGTCCTCAGTAGCCCAGAGAAGAAAACGCCATCCTCTGATCTACACACTGCTTAAACACAAAGGAGTCTGTGTCTGCTGCCTGGCCACATAGAAACCAACCATTTGTATCTGTCTTTGGATACTAAGGCCTCGAGTTAGAGGCTGACAGCAGAAGTGGGTAGAAGATGAAGCATTGCAATTTTTCAGCTTTTCTAATGGAATCCTCCAGCTTTGTGGGGCCTGTTGGGCAAACAAGAAGCAAGCAGCTTAATGGCTGTATTTCAGCTGGCACGAGCGCTGCAGAGCCTGTGTCGCGGGCCAGTTTCTCTGCTGAGCTGAGATTTGCTTGGCACAGCAGTGTGGTGGGTCCTGAGGGAGCCCACGGCTGCTTTCTGATCCTCCAGCTGGGTCTCAGCCAGGCCCTGCAGAGCCAATGGCCACCCCTGTTGCAGGGGGAGCATGGCCGAACCTTGGCCAAGCTTCATCTTAATGCTGGCTCAGCTGATCAAGGCAATGGATCAGGAAGAAAAGCAGTGGGAAACTTAGGATCCCCATCACTGAGGGGAAAATCCTCTCCCAAGGACTATATCCAAACATGCAGGTGGCAGCGGAGAGCACAAAGGCATCACACACATCACCAAGGGACTTTGGACCTCAGTTTGCAGAGGTCCAGGCTCTGGGGTAAGAGCAGGAAGATTTTGTTTAAAATAAGAGAAACTCTGTGCTTTCAGGCAGCTTCTCATGGAAATGGGATGCTTGCAGTATACCCGCATGAAGACACCCTTTCTCCAGCACCTTCATGTCCCCTTTGCCATATGAGCTGAAGGAGGTCTCAAGCACAGGGACAGCCCTGTGCTTTCATGAAAGCAGGCATCTGGGTGGAGGAAAAATCCTATCTGTGCCTCTTACATGTTTCCCACAAAGGGGAAAGCTGCAGGTGAATCTCAAAGCTCAGGAGATGCACACGGGGGAGAGATCCATCTGCCATCCCACAGGCAAACAGCTCTGGGTGCCTCTGGGTGCAGGCAGCAGGGAGTGAGTCTTGTCTGGTTCTTGCAACCAGAAGAAATATCATCAATATGAAAATGTCCAAATGTTTGGTGCCTTGTGAAATAGATTGCACCAAGCCCTGAACTCACACCATCACACCCACAGGGTGATCTGTCCTCCACAGAAATGCATGTCCACACCATCAAGGAGGGGAAAAAACCCCAAACTTGTCATTTTTTCCTACTGTCAGTGTTCAAATTTTAAACCCTTTTTAACATTTACTTTTCCTGCATGGACTCAGAGTCAGATTTCAGCACTTTTAGACACCTGGTAGCTTCAGCCTGTGTCTCTTTATAGGGCTGTCCTACAGTGTGGACCTCAGGTGGCTCAGAGATATTCTTCATGCCCATGGCTGGCCCAGATTTTCCTCACCAGGGAGAGAGTCACATACATTGGGAAATTTGTGTTTTCCATTTCCTCTGTGTACCCCAGGTTAACAAGTTTGCAAACTCCCTTACTCCTTTGTAGGACTCTCCTTGCTGAGGCAGAAGAAAAAGCTTGTAACAACTTCAAGAAAAACATTAAAGGCTAACACGGCCGAAATGCGTACATGCTTGACTTCATCTTTGAGGTCCTCTTGCCATAGCAGTTCAGCAGGAGATAAGGACTGGGCAGAAGTAGAGGTGGGAAAAAAATAGTTGTATCATTTCCCAGCTAACATCTTTGTTTGTGGAGTCTCTGTGTATACGTACACAGGTGTATATATATATATATGTCATATGTCAGTCTGTTAGCAGGTCAGATTTCTTCACATGACTAATTCACAGTTTTTCATAACAGAAAATACAGTGCTTAAGCACAAGCTAAAAAAAAAAATGTAGCTTTTCATAGGGAAAAATTAATCTTGATGTGGAGAATTTGCTGAAATATTCCTTAGTGCTCCCAGATTATTTTTATTTATGTTTGTGGCCAGCAATGTTCCTTTTGTGCTCTGTGTTCAGAAGGGTTAGGCTTCATAAGTAGCGTGATTTAAGACACAATACTTAATGAATTTATTCAGGATTTATACCAGCACTAGAATATGACCCACAGCAACTATATGCAAATATACTCTTAAAAATACTGTGCAAAATGTGATCTGCTTCCCCTAACACCCAGATAATGAAGAAATGAGGACTCACGCCACCAGAGACACTCCCTGTGGAGCACATCTTCAGAGATGTTCAGTCAAGGCGTCGCTCCAGCACAGCCCCCAGAGGGAAGCCTGGTCATTAAAAAATGACATTTCTGTGCAGTGTGATGAATGATGATTGAGCTGGCAGATCTCATCAAGACTGAGGAGTCATCCCACCAGAGCACTGATGTCAAGCGAAACAATCCCTTTGATTTAGAGTCCAGACCGGGCTTCAAATGCAGGGATCAAGGGTAAGAGCTTGGTTTCCAGGGAGTCCGAGGCTGTCGCAGTACATCCTCAAAATCCTTCCACAAAGACATAAGATGGCTTAACTCCTTTCGGTCTCTTTTCACTGCTCCAGGAGCAGGCATGTTCCAGTCAATCATAAGTCCAGTAGCATCAAATTAAAAATCTGAGGACCACAAACCGCTATTCTTCTGCATCTGAACCAAAAGTCTTCTTGAAGGTGAGCAAATACTTGCATGCACGTAAACATGCATGCACACACACATGCGC